>DWME01008895.1:0-11330 GCA_018244795.1 Parelbella ahira ahira
GCCCAACGTGGGGCTCGAACCCACGACCCTGAGATTAAGAGTCTCATGCTCTACCGACTGAGCTAGCCGGGCTTATGGAGATACATGTGAAACTTACCATTTTATTATGATACTTGACGCTACTCATTGATAAATGTATTATTAGATTTTTTGGTATGTTCAATGGTCTTTTGCAACAAATTTATTTACAGATGCTTTTTTTTACTTCTCTTATCTGTCGGACATGGCCTCGCTTAGAATAAAGAAAAACTTTAAACTATTATAACCAATAAAATTAAATTACGAAATCACTTTAAATAAAATGAAACATTATAAATATGTAATCAGAAGACATCATAAATACCTTCAAGTTTTTTCATTTCCCATTTTAGACGCGAGTGTTATTTTAAAAGAATATTTGAGACCAGTGTCTGCCACGCGCCGGTCACGTATGTATGTATTCTCGTAAACTAATATCACGACGGAGGAAAGTTTTAATATTAGGCCAATACGTCTCTATAGTTACTTAATGTTACAGTTAATGTTTGTCAAGAAAAGAAAACTGTACGAGTGAATTCGTTACTATTGTATATCACTATTGTACATCACGCTAGGTAGCTTACGAAATAGGTAGGAAGCACCGAGCGCCAAATATGTTACGTATTTAATCTTACAGAGCCGACGCGAAAAATAAAACATTAGGCGTCATTTAAATATGTATGAATTATTACGACAAAGAAAAGTTCTCACCTTGAGGAAGACCATAAAACATGGCCGACAGTATTTACAATCATAGGAGATTATTCACTAATCGCTACAATGCTGACAGAAAAAAGACAATAGGACTGCTGGCGCCACGGTCCGCTGTCCTCATCATTATTCTGCCGGTGCCTGGCGGAGGAAGTGGCACGATGCGACAGTTAGCCTAGCTTAGCAACATCGGTGACCTGGCGGCAACACCACACATTCAGCTTGCATATTATTCGACAAGCTATTGGTCATTCGATCGTAGTTTCTAGAACAATTGGAAAATCTCATCACCGACTCATACACCATAAACTGAAAATTGTATATAAATGTTTTAATAACTAATGTACTCATATGTTACAGACTTTGCGTATTATTTTGCTTTTCAAGTATATACTATATATTTAGAAAATTGCTGAATTGAAATATTTCTTAATGAAAAAAAAACATGAAATGAAAAAAAAAAAACAAAATTTCCATGTCGATCTGCTGAGTGCAGTTCTAGATGGAACAAATGGTAATAAGTAATTTCTGCCATGGGAGATAAGTTTGGTTGATTTTATATTTTGATGATGGTTGAGTCTATTTCAATGTGACCCCGACGGCCATATCCTAGAAAGTTATAGAACGTTAAAGATCATGAAACGAATTATTGGAAAATCTATTGCATAGTATTAGGATAATAACCTTTATTGTATTTCGCAACATTTCTAATCAGCTTCCTCATTCGAGGAATCGGACTCATGAGATTTATTCATTTCAAAATATTATTTAAATCAAACGAAAACCCTACCTGTGATGACTTTATTTACCCCTATCAGTTCAATCTGTTCTCACTTTAATAACTCTTATCAATTCGATTAAACAGAACAGCATAATCTACATATTTAATACTTTTAATTAACACGAAGAGTTTAAGGACTTTAAAAAGAGCAAATTCTATTATATTTCTTGTTTTAATTAATCTCTTTATAAGATTTCTTATTTTACTTATTACTTTTTCTCGTACATTTTCATTAGGTAGTTAAATCGGCATTCATTGACATTTACTTACAGAGCGTGCGAAGAGCACGGATTTCCGTCTTGACTCACCTCATCTGTCACCTATTTGATTAGCTGGGTCAGTTGCGACGTAGGTACACACTTAACGGCTCTTTTGTGGTCTTCTGCTACTAGAAGTAATTAAAAGTTGCGGGTTTTCCCTGTGATTCAGTATGGGACGTCAAGTAAATTATTTGAAATTAATTACTTAGTTTAAATAGGTTAGAATGGCCGCAGTTTATTGCGCACATTGGATGTGTAAAATTGGTGGCGTGATGTAGGTACCTGGAACTCGGATTAAAGATGACGTGCTCAATATTATATCCCGGTCATTGATAAGAAAATTTTACAACCTTATAATACATTTAAGACAACATTCTTTATCTTTATTATTATTACGGCGCCACGGCAGGTTTTTTTTTAGGGGTAGACAGAGAGCACCGTCGGCAGGACAATAACAAGACGTAGACAAGAGTGACAAAAACAGAAGTCCATCACCGTGGAGGAATAAACAACATATTTATTTTATGACGCAAAAAATCTTTTGCACAAAAGTGAGTGCACTTGCATGACCATAAAAATACATTCACATATTTCAGTAGACTTAATGTCGATTAATGAGTTGTTTTCCTTATATTAAATCAAAGAATGCTAATGAGTATGACTTACAACTGGTCATTGAAAACCTCCGACATAAAAATACATAATATGTTTTCAGTTAGAGGTATACGTAGGTACGTATCAATGTTCACTTGAAGCTACCATGGGTAACTTTGTGCTTCGAAAAGCACATTAAGTTGCTGGGTACTGTTGGTGCTTGATTTTCTCTTCTTACCCCGCAAGGTAAAGCGAGCGAAGATTTAGCGAGTGTTATGGAAAATGCTACTAAAATATCAAGAACTGTAGTTGTCCTACGCAAGAGAAATGAAATATAATAAAGGTTAATTCAGTTCATACATTCGTTCCTCGGTACAATACGAACATATCGAACCGTTCACCCTGCGTTTACGAGCGCTCACGACGACTTTACGATTGCTTTAATGAACGACACGAAGCTCTGCTTATTGTAATTAATTTACAATGGCCGTTTCAATTCAGCATCTGTGATACCTCGTCCATTGGACTCTACATCGAAGCAGTAAGATCTGTATTTAATGAGACTTTATCAGGCTGAAAAACTCAATAACTACTGCCATCGCAAGTTATGCGGTCTGCGCTGATTTCAAATAGTCCTTTGTGATAAAACTGTTGACCTCTTCATATCACTGATATTTTTAATAGGTACTTTGATCGATTATAATTTTCGTAACATCAACATTGGCAGAGATAACTGTCACTTATCTTTAGAGGATATTATTATTATATGATATACTGTGTGTGCATGATAGACTGTGACATCTACCTAACAAAAATTATGTATCAAATACGTGTAGTATTTGTGTAAAAAGATATGTACGTCTACATGTTCCTAGCATTTAGATCTATCGATTTATCTACCTCTGTCGACCTATCTACTTCTATCGATCTACCTACATGTACTCTTATTTATTTACATTGACCCAGGTACAGTCAACTATACCTTACAACACACGGTTCCCTTTTAATAAGGTTATAACTGAAAACGCTTATTCATCGAGTTAAATCGATGTTTGATGTCGTTCGTGAATAATTTATCGGAAGTTGTTAAATTTATTATAATTGATCACTTTGTCGGCGCCGTGGTAATGCCGCAGATCTTCCGTTGAATTTATATTAAAAATTTTATTCGTCAATAAAATTTGTCGCAATAAAATCACTTAAGTAGGAGACAGGTCTGGATTTTACTGAGACAGTAACATAAATTGGCGCATTTTCGAAAACCCAAAATGGGTTATAAATTTTTTGAAGCATTGATTAATTGTGTGGCGACACCACTACGGCATTAGCCGTGTGATACAGTACAAAAAAAAAGCATAATACTTCTTGTGAAGGGTTCAGTATAAGGGTATTAATATAGTGATATAATAAGGGTAATAATATAGCTATATATATCTTGGCAGCAGAAACTTAGACGGACACTAATGATAGATAAAATCATAGACACTTAGTCGTCATTTTAATACTGATGTGTATTATCTGTTGACTATTAACATTGAACGAGTGTTCACCATTGAACGAATGTTTAACATTGAACGAGTGTTCAACATTGAACGAATGTTCAATGTTGAATGAGTGTTCAACACTGAACAAGTGTTCAACGTGTTCTTAACGTGTATTAAAAGTCTTCCCCCTTTAACGAAGTTCGGTTGTGGTTGTCAAAGAACATTTTGCCCGTTCTAAGTTTCCTACTCACAAAAACAATTACAGTATCATTAACGTTAATTGAGTCGTTGCGTTCCGTACATACCTAGTATTAGACAGATTGAATACTATTTTATTATTGCATGTAAAAATAGTGGAACCCTAAAACATGCTTTTCCGGTAAGCATTGTTCGCATCAAACGTAAAAATGAGTCGTTAGTGCATTAATATGAACGAGGCACGTGGGCGGGTGCATTATTGTCTGCAGCGGGTGTGAGTCACGCCGGCGTATGTCAGGTTGACACTATGCGACTGGGCGACAATTATTTCAGTTTAAGCAAGCTAACTCATATCTTCTTCACAATTGTACCTACCATAGATACCTTTTTGAGGATATAGCCACCCTAATTTTTTTCAGGACTTACGTCATATAAACTGTCATATTATTATTTTAGTACTTGCGGTTCCCGCGACGGTTTGAGTGGGTTAATTGCATTTATGGATTTCATTTTTGAGTAGGTACGGATAACTAATTATTTCCTAAAATCAGAACCGCCTAATTTTCTCTTCTTAATATTAGCTATCTGTCAGTTAAAAACTGGTCGGAGTCAGTTAAGCCGTTTTGGTGTTTACCCGGAGTACAAGGACAGACATACAAATCATTTAAAATTGGCATATAATAATTGAAAAATGGCGGTTCTAAAATAGTCAACTCACAATTACATAAGTATTTAAAATTTTCTTAATGTAAACTCCTCTTGTATATAAAGTAAATGGTCAAACACCTTTGTCTGTCCGTCTGTTACGGTTTCACGCTTAAACATCTAAGTAGATTGTGATTAAATTTAATACGGAGGTAGCTTGAAGAGGATAATAAGATCAGGATGAAAATTAGTATAGAAGTTTTTTCGGCGAAAAAATCTATCATAGTTTTAATATTGCTGATATCCTCGTGCACTGATACTCGCTCCTCAACTGTTTAGGTGATTGCAGTTTTGTTTATTATAGGAATTAGTTTTATAATAACGTCTCCATCGCTTTTAATGTAATTTTACATCATCTGTGTAACAAAGTTGGATACTTTACATATACATATAAATCTATTTGTTAATAAAAGGCATAGGTATTAAAAAAAAATTCTACTGAAAAACATTCTCGATAAAAAGTAAGAACTACGTCAAAAGAAACTAAATAATAAGTTTATAGGTTAAACTATACAATTTATGTAACAATACCCCAAAAATTAATTATATCAAGGTTTTAAGAAAACGCATTAATTATATTAAAAACTACCCACTTATATATTATCTAAATACCCAATTATACATACAATTGAAATTGACGATCATTCGGATTTATTGTGATAGTGATTAAGCAAATTTCATCAAAAGAATAAAAAAACCGCCGAGTTCGTTTGTAACGGTAACATATCATTTTTTTATACACGGAAAATAAATTCTTTGTTACAACGCGTGTCCAATTACTGAGTAATCCACACCCACACCACTTTATGTTCATCTTTTGTCCAGAAAATGCGATTTGTTCGGCAGCACAGATTTGGAGCATGATTCTGTATAAATGCGGACTAAAATTAACTGGAAAACAATGAATATTATAATGTGGGAGGTCGACAAGGAAATCAACGTGGCGATCGCAATAAATCTTTACTCTGTTTTTTTTGTATAAATTTTATAAGTGTATTTTTTCTTAATTTATTTATACTACATATTTTCAAAACTGATCAAAACACATTCCACACTTTAGTTATTTCTCCAATGGCTTTATCTTCCTTAATATTACTCTAATAATTTTAACGAAGATATAGTACCTACCTAATACAAAAATCGCTAAAAATTTGTAATGTTTTAGTTGCAAAGTCTGCTAGTATAGTTATCCTTACGCTTCGGCCACAAACCTTCACAGTTTATGTTTAACACATTCATTACTTATTTTTTCATCGGCTACTCGGGTACCTATTACAGGCCATGCTACCTAAGTTTATTCGTAATACTAACATATAATTCAAATAAAAAAGTATATATAAAATATTTTCTGTTCTTTTTAACTATAAGAGAACAAGAGCATACATTAAAATATCCGATGATTAGAATACAGGATTTTTAGCCTTATTTACAAGTACTTGTAGATATAGAGGCATAGAAACAATTCATGTACTGACTACTGACAATCGTACTAACATAGTGTTTTCAAAAAGACCGTCTAACGGAAATTTTAAATTATTAAACGTTATGAGTGATGTTAGTATTTGGGTACGAAGGGGATGGGTTAATAGAATCCAACAGCCCCTGCAATGTACCTATATTATAAACCTATAATGACAAAAAAAATATATTTCTGATATTTACTTTTTATGGTTAAATAACTAGGACAGCTCTTAAGAATCAAGAGGTTAAAATATCGTTTAACATGTGTGCATCAAAACCTTCATTTTTCTTTAAGTGTGTTCGAAATTTAAGCTAGATCGGAACGTGCCATGAACCCGCACAGACGGATTATCCTGTAAGCTGCTCTGTGGATTGAACAACACCGACGATGATATTCGAATGGAACACTGTTTAAAATATTATATTCAAGTCCTCCATTTTGTGTTTATTAGAGGAAAGTTATTAAAGGGTTCTTAAAAAAATATTTTTCATTGAATTTCTGTTAAAATTTTCCAGTTTAATAAATTTATTCATGTTTTTTTATTTTTTTATCAAAAACAGCGTCCACGACTAGTCAATGCCGAAACCCGGGATTGAACCAGGGACCTTTAGATCTTCAGTCTAACGCTCTCCCAACTGAGCTATTTCGGCTGTACTACGTATTGTGAAATTTATAAACATTTCTAAAAAGGATACTAAGGATAATATATTACTGTACATATGTATATTGAAATAAGTCTTTAACAGACACATTTAAACTAATAATAAATCAGTTAGGACAATTATTATAAAACGCATTACATAAAATTCTATACATACAACTTTTTCATGCCGAGCAAAACGTACTGAAATCACATATCCACGAGTGAAAACAACGTTAAATTAAATTTACAAGAGATTTGTATGTTTATTAGTTCTAACATTTTCGTACAGTAGTAATAAATTTTGATAATTTATTTTCTGATTAAAAGGACTGATGAAACTGATATTAAAATATAACTACTGACAAATATTACGCCATCTAGTGACCTACGTAGAAAATATCATGTAAATTAAATAATGAAATTTGTTCAAGCAATATACACTAGATGGCAGTAGCATAATCTTGCTTAATACGACAGGCTGCATCAGCGGCCAACCGCGAGGCAAGCCGATTAAATGGTCAGCCCAAATGAATAGCTAGATATTTTATGTACCCATGTACCTAGGTATTTTATATAATATTTTCTATTGCTTTGTAACACGCAACAATGACAACATCTAGCTGTTACTTAGAATGTCATAAAATGCTTGTAAAGATAAAATACTATTTTAAATTGGTTTTTTTTTACTGAAAAATGTAATATGAAAATAATCTGACGTGACACAATTTTATTTTGGTCTAGTAAAAACAGTATAGGACAAAGAAATTTATTAATTTGATGAAAAAGGAAAAGAATTGCATCGGCCGGGAATCGAACCCGGGCCGCCCGCGTGGCAGGCGAGCATTCTACCACTGAACCACCGATGCTCACGACACTTTTTCTAAATTTACGATTATAATGTTTACAGTGATTTTAATAATAATAAAAATAATAATATACATATTACATGTATATGATATCGGATTTTACTGACTAATAATACTGCTACAGTAAATGAAATTTTCCATTGTAACCTTCAGAAATAAAACATAACATCACACCTTTAATCCCCGAAGAGGTAGGCAGAGGAAATAATACTAATTGTAAGAATTATGTCATAATACTAGTACACCTTTCCGAATTAACGTAACTAACTACACTTGCCCATGGTACAACCTTCTGAGCACGGTATAGTCGGGCCTACTTAAGCACAGCTAAATGCAGGCAGCTGGGTAGACGGGGTGAGAAGCTGTATTCTGCTTCACCCAGCTCGGCAGTCCACGGTGGGAATTATATACAAAAACCCCTCCGGAAGGGCCTATTCCAGCACTGAACTAAGACAGGTTAATAATTATGATGACATCTTTACGAAAATTATTTGAAAAGAGAATGAAAATTAACTTCGCACTTTCCATTTGATATACGATGATCAATTAATCGTTTAATCAACTAATATTAAATAACAATATTAATCCTTCAAAACGAAGACCATTAAATTAAGCTTCATTCTTCACGCTTTCAGCTGCATAAAACGGTGAGACTTTATGAACTTTAATGCGGTGTAAATTGAATTAGAAAAACGTGTAGGTGCATCAAAACTGATTTAGTGCACGACTATAGTTGTGACTTGTACTGGCGCGTTCTGTGACACTTTACAACGCAATAAAAATATGCAAATGACAAGGTTTTGCTATCGAAACGCTTATCATGAAGATTTATGTTTCTGCTCACGAACCGAAATGTGCCAATATACTCTTTATGGGAAATAACCGTTACATTAAGCAATAAAATTCAACGAAGTTAATAATAACATAATAAATACTCAGATCAGCTGGTCGAAAACAACTGAACAATAGGCAACACTGGCGGCATTGCAATTTTTAAAGTGACGGTTCAGATTTCTCTTCCAATTTCAAATACTTTAGCAATATGTTTCACTTAGAAATTCAACGTTTAAACGAAGAGAAAATAATACGAAATTATAGACGTGTACGTTCAAGACAGGTTTGTCTTTTATTGTTCTTTTCCGATTCTTAATCATCTATCTATACTTATGAATATAGGTACATACATACACATATATATATATATGAATATACATACATACATGTATATGCCAAAATAACTTTGTGTGTTAAATTAAAATTAAACACAACACCATCTATGCCTAAATAAGCATACAGAAACGATAAGCATGTTAGTGAGCGTGAAGCGAGATGCCACATTTTAAAAAGTTACACCTTCAGACCTTGTTATGAACGGGTAAAAAATGTTTTGCAATAATTTAACCAATTCCCTCAAGTGGCAATTGACTTTTGGGGCGTCTTTTATCTCGTTAGTAATTGAATTATGCGCTGAATATGATTATTGTAACTGAACATATCACAATACCTACCACAAGTACCTATATTATTTAAAGACAAGGGTACAACAACTCAGTGCCAAACTTGGTATGGGACATATTACATTGTAAAAGAATATGATGTGCATGCACTAATTGTAAGACTAAAAATAATCTCCACATGTTCAGTTACGTTTATACGTACGCAGAAATGGTACTCAGACGAACTAAACGACATCTTACTATAGAAAACTTCAAATATAATATTTTGTAGGTGAAATATTTAATCAGTCAAATAAATTGTCTATTCACATTATTACATGTATATACAAATAAATTAAAATGAAAAAGGTAAATTTATCAACTTTAAACTCTTAAATTGAAAATATGTAGATATCATGACTTTAATCATGTTATTTTTAATAAATATTGACCAGTCAGTGTTTTAGGTATACTAACAATGAGCCTGTGACACTATTTAGCTTTGGGTTTTCCAGCTTTATGTGTTTTATATATTAGTGGAGTTGGTAAAAACCTTCTCAACCGAATTTAATTAATACACATCGAGATTTTATGTTTGTTTTCTCAAGATGAGATCACGTTGATGAGCGGGCGATAACCTCTTTTTTATTTTGACTATAAGAGAATTTACGTTACGAAGATAATTGTAAAAATCATACCTATTCATTTTGATTTTTAAATTTGTTTAGCACTATTTTTGTATAAAAAAATATTATTTAGGTATATACCCGGATGGAGTGGCGCCGATTAGAGGAGGCCTATGTCCAGCAGTGGACATCAAGAGGCTGACTATGATGATGATGATGATGACGCTCCCTTAATCAAATCAATTCAATTCATTAATGTAAATTCAATAATCAATTTAATCTTGAACATCATTATCCTGTAAAAATCATCCAATATTACTACTTTCGAAATTATTAGCTATTGTCAAACCCATCGTTGCACGCTCAACAAAGACCTAGTCATATTACAGTACTCGTACCTATATATCAGTACCTACATGTAAATTTATCAAATAGGAATTTTAAATTATCATTTGGTTTTGTGCTTTGTGTTTAATAAATTTAAAAAACTGTTGAAAGCTGCTGAATAAGTCATTTACATACATACGTACACATACATATCTTCACTCTAGCTCCCTTACAGGATAGGCAGGTCGGAGTGCCGAATTTGTATCTTTATCCTTGAAGACTTGCCGTGCTCCTCACGCAGTAAGTCGCACAAAATCGATTACAGCACAAATTAATGTAGATTTCTGACGCATTCTTACTTTTTATAATATCTTCACACCAGATCTCTTGCGCAGAAGAAAGACAGAACCGAGTGCCAGTTGCCACAGATCTTTATCCCTACAGACTTGCAATTTTTCTTCATTTATTCTTCTCGATTCTTCGATTCATGATTCTCTTTATACACACACGCCGGTTTCGGAGATTTCACATTCCCCCTCAGTCAGTACGTGATCTATTTGTTATATAGGTGAACCTTGTTTTCACTTGGCTGTATCCATGAACAAATTTATAGATTTTTAATTTTAAAAAAAAAGTAAACGTACTAAGCAACAGTCGTCACCGTTGCCGCCAATATTTATTTATATCTGACTTCCTACAAAACAGTAAGATTGAGACTGTCAGTAGTAGTTCAGTTATGACATATTGTAACATAAAAACGTACTCTTCCGCTTTATTATATGAATCAGTATAGATTTTCTTACGCACTCATTGACGAAAAAAAAATTACAGAATGTTATTATTAATAGTAGACATTTTCATGATAATAAAACATAAATTAATGTTCATGTGATGTATGGTTCCTAAAACACTGGCAACATTAGCTCGCGGATTATAAGTTGCTAATAAGATTAGTGAGGCATTGGTGAGGCCTATGTCCAGCAGTGGATGACAGTAGGCTGATGATGATGATTGAAGATTACTAGTGTTAAATTTCTGACAGGACTGGGTCAGCATTGAGAAAAAACACAGTTCCGGGAAAAAACACTATAGAAATTTTTATATTGCAAGCAAACTTATGTAGTACTAATTGAATATTTACTATCTCCTAAGTGTGCATCTGCAAGAAGCAGTGGTAGCCTAGTGGTTAAGAATTCAGCCTCTCATTCCAGGGGTCCTG
>DWME01008896.1:0-11330 GCA_018244795.1 Parelbella ahira ahira
TATCGTCACTCCACCTAGCTGGAGGGCGTCCTACGCTACGTTTGCCAAGTCGCGGTCTCCACTCCAGAACACGTCTGATCCAACGGCTATCGGTTCTGTGAGATAGATATGACCAGCTCACTGCCACTTCAGCTTGCTAATCCTTTGAGCTATGTCGATAACTTTGGTTCTCTGTTGGATTGCCTCATTTCTGATGCGATCCTTCAGAGAGACGAAGAGCATAGCCCTTTCCATAGCTCGCTGAGCGACTTTAAATTGGTGGACCAGTCGCTCTGCATCGTGAGTGTCCACGTCTCGGCTCCGTAGGTCATGATAGGTAGGACGCACTCATTGTAGACTTTTGTCTTTGTGGTCTAGGTGACGAAAAGACTTGACGAAGTGAATGAAGTTGACGAAGTGACTTTTGAATGGATGAATGAAATTTTATCAGACTGCACGAATAAATGAAATCAACGTTTTAATGGTGATTAAATAAACGACAAGAAACTGATGTCAGACGATCCAACGCATTCCTTGGACACGAGTATAACAGTTGTGTGTCTGATATTGAATAATCTTGCACATCAGGATGTTACGTCTGCTAATGAGTTTGGATATTAATATCTGAGAGCTGCAACAATCGTTTGATATGAACTAGAAGCAAAACAAAATTTTCCCTTTTTCTATACGTAACACGAGCAAAAAGGAAATCGGCATTCGTAAACAACAGAACGTCGTGTATTTTTTGCTTCACAAGCATCTTGTCCATCTTTCCAATATTGCTAACGTCACAAAAAATATCAATCTCGCGCAGAAGAAAACGTTTTAACAACAATTCCCCCGATCTTCGACACAAATGATATTTCGGAGGCCGATTTCTCAACTGATAATAATTTGCCATAATTATGCTGAATTTACTTTTGTGATTTGATAATTATTTGAATTACTTAACTGCTGTTCAGGCCTTTCAAATTAACGCTTCTATGTTCGATTTCCAAAACAAATTGCTGTTATTATTTTCAGTTTTGCATTCCAATCAGATTTTACTTCCTCGACACAGTTATTATTGTTATTCCATTGAATTTATATGAGCAAATACACATGATCCCAAATTAGAGATATAATTTGGCTTTAATCTCGATAATAAATACATAAATCTCACGGTTATGGATACATATTTCTATAACGCAGTTAAAACTTTATATTTTTGTTTTCAGTCTAGGCATTTGTGTAGGTACCTACATGTATTTGGCTGTACGTCCACAATACATTCGACACGATAAATTCTAACGCAGTGCTATGATTGTCAAGCGCTTTATGTTTGTTGCAGTAAAATGTACTGTCCTAATATTAGGCTATCAACACTAGTGTCTAACGTGCATGTCATAGCTGTCGAGATCGTAAATTTGAAATTTGTTTTTTTATTGGTCACCAGCCAGCAACATACTGAATACCATATAAATTTGTAACTTTTGTTTTGTTTATGTACTATTTTTAAATTTTTTTTATCCCGATTTTAAAAGCTGATCAGTTTGGTATTTGCTGAAATGTTAGAAATTTTAAGTGTTACCTAATGCACGATAGTAAATGTCACTTCAAATAAGGGCCAAATTGAATTAACTGTAAACTGAATTTAATCCTTTGACGTAGCCGCTGAAAGACGCCCACAGGCCCGTTGCGCACATTATGCGGTCTATTCTGATACTTATCATTCCCTTGGTGTCGACACCAAGGGCGATGAGTCAACCGTATCTCGAACAAGCCATTGAAGGCAACGTAAGGGGTCTGAATATCATTATCTTTCAGTATTTGGAGATAATTAATGCCTTTATTTTGGATTGGATTTACTTAAATGAATATCGTTATGTATACGTGTATCATACACACACATAAAATATATGTGTATGTCTACTCTATAATTATTTATTTAATTGTGAAGTTTCACGAAAAAGGTGAGCATTGCTACAATTATTGTGAAAAAAATAGTAAAATGTATGTTGAGTACACCAAGAATAAAGTTAATAAAGTTAATAGGTATATGAGATTTATTTCGATATGAAATTACCATATGACGTTACAACATGACACAATATTGACATATAGATAAAATAACATGAACTAGACATATGTTTAATATACAAAACATCATACGGTAAATTATTTACAAAGCGCATTTATAACGCGAGTGATCAGATGCATATAGTTCCAAGTCCGTGCAATGATTGATGATGCATGTTCGTTAATAAATCATTCTCGTTACACATGGTTTACGTCTAAAATAGCATACCATAGCAACTAAATATGCTCGGACAGATTGTCCGGACACAATAATCGGGTAATATTTCACTGTTAAACGTTTTGGTAGCCGATGATTATGATAGCACTATGATGTATCACATGGTATAAAGTATAGCATGATACGTAGGTACAGACTTACTTCACATATAGTTTTTCATGGTGGTCCGACTAGTTTTAGATTAATACGAGGTTCATGAGTTCTTCTTCAAAGTGTTTACTAGCTGTACTAGTGTTTAATTATGAATGAATGAGTGAAACGAACTGGTCTATGGATAGTCTATTAACATTATACAATGTATAAATCATTAGCTATAAATGTGCGTACGTCAAACTAAGATATCCTCTTAAATTGTATTATTATTATTATCACGCCAGGTCTGTCACGGGGCAGGCAGAGAGCAACGAGTTCCAAATATTTCAATCCTTACACTCTTGGCGTGCTACTTCCACATAGAAGAAAGTGTGTTACGTTATTAAATTTATTATAACGAAGCCTTTTGTGGTTTAACGAGACTTCTCAGCGTTTTAGAAAAGTTGTTACTTACCATCAGATGGATTCTTTATTAATGATCAAACCTCAAGTAAACAACTCAGTGCAACAATTGTCTACTATAGCAGTTTTTCTGCCGGATCTCGTCAGTGGCTATTAAAAGCTTGACCGTAAACGGTACAGTTGAGGGCGATTCAAAATAATGTCAAACACTGACACAAATCATAGGTTGGAAGGTAGCGAACGTTGGCGCGAGCCCAACTGTTGATATTACAATAAAATGGCACAGTTTTATGGTATCGATATTGCGTTACGATTTATTCGTCGATAAATCAGATCGCCGGAGAATAAAGATTTACGACGGCCGGCGTCAAATCGTCCTGCTATTTATACGAACGACTTCACTTGATTATCTTCTAACAAACACTTTTGTATATCCAACGGAACTTGTATAATATTTGAACGTTGTGCCAAAGTGATACTTGTATAAATTGTTGCTTGGTGGTTGGCAGAATTATATGCCCAGTTCTTAGCTTGTTGCGTGGCGTTAGTCAGCGTATGACACTAGAACGTTCGCCTGTACCACTATTTACTAATCCTTTTGTATAAAAATACATGATGAAATTGAATAAACTATACCTGCATACTACTCATAGGCTAGTGTGTTTTTCGACGTGGTTTGGGTCCGTTTCCATCTCTGTTATATACATATGTATAACGTGCATTCTTGACTTCAGATAATTTTTGACATAACGGGAAAGGCGCACATTGTGAAGAAAATTATACGCCGTGAAAAATATTTTCACGCATTAGAATTCTCCAGAATGTTTTCTTTGGCGTGTGAATTTTGTTAATTGCATTTGGTGCACCAATATATGCATGACGAAGATGGTGATGTATTTTGAGATAATGGTAGACTAATACAAAGCCTGTAGAACAATGAAATGATCGGTGAAGGTGATGATATAGATGAGAAATATCAAAGGTATTAATCATTTAATGATTATTATACAATTAATAAGAGAGACAAAAAATTTTATTGTTGTCATAAGCTTTCTCTACCAAATAACTTTAAGGTTGGAAAGACGGGTTTTGTTTGGCTTTAAAAAAATGTACTAAATCTACAAATAATCTTACTTGATTTGCAAAGAGTTATTAAGATGGATATTCATGAGTCTCTCAACAGTCTCTTAGGAAACTTTGTTCATTGTTCCTAGTTGATAAGAGAACAATTGCTATCGACTTTTCAGTCATCTCCGACAAAAAGGGTTCTAAAAAAGTTATGATAAATTTTTGTATTTAACTCCGAAATAATTCAAAGCATCATCCATCATATTGGTCGGATCTGACGTTTTGATATTGCTATGAATAGAAAAAACGGATTTTGTTAAAAAAGTCGTGTTTGAATAGGCTAATAATCTACTCACTAAGTTAAAAATACACACGCACGCAAATATCTTACGTACATTGAAACCCCCATACGTACATTATTATGTAAAGAGAACAAAACTTGTTAGGTACGTTTGAGTATATACTACCCGCCGCAAAAACGATCTATCATCTGACTACTGACATCTTGTTATAACGTGTCTGGCCATGATGGGCTCGTTAGCGTTCTGTTTGTGTTATTATTTTATTTCAGTTGAATAGAACTAGTCTATTGAAGATGATAGTTATGGATGTAGACGAAAGCGATGGGATGAGCTAGTGAAAGTAGACACTTGACTGTTCTTGTACGTTACTTCATAATTCTATTACGACTACTATACAAATATGTAAGCTCTTTGTTTTTAATTTTGAATTTTCTGCGAATAGCGGAGGTCCTCTCAACCAGCAGTAGTTGACTATTGCCTTTTAGCATCTGGTTATAAACTGTCACCATAAAATATGAATATGTTGATGATGAAAATGATAATAGCGGTGACACCGATAGTGATAATGATGACAATAGTGATGACAAATGTCAATGATAATACCGTTGACGACGCTGATAATGCTGATGATGACATCATAGGTGCCGTAATGAATGACCACGTTAATTCATAGTTAGATCGTTTACTTGAACGGGTCATAGCTTTTGCTGATTACGGTAATATACAGATTCGCGAGACGATATGGGCTTTACCGATGTGTTCTAAGCATAGCCATAAGCAATAGGTATGTGGCTAAGCATAGCTGTTTAACTTGAAAGAAAACTTGTTACTGTGTGTCATATGGTGTGTTGAGATAATAAAATCAGGAGTGCAAAAAGCAAAAGTACAAAAGGTAAGAAGGTAGCAAAAGAAAAAACGTAGAAATGGAATAAAGAGTACAAACGGTTTTTTAAACAAATTGTACGAATACGATAATATAATATATTGTTCAACGTAGCGATGTAATATTGAGCAAAAGTATTTCTAAGATAACGCGCTTCGTGCTTTTCAGAAAACGAATGAGCTTGGCGAAGATTTTCACACAGTCTGATATCTTTACACGTGATATATTTTAAGAATCTGAGAATCGGATCCCAAAAGTGAGGCAATTTGTGAGACAAAAACTGTGATATGTAGCAGATTTTGTGTTTATCATATGTATGTCGATTATCGTAGCGAAAGTAGGTAGAAATCTCTGTTATCTGAAGGCTTCCAGATGAGTTCCCTAGGGAAAACAGATTTTCAAGCCGAAAGTCACCGGAATTTGAACACACGTTTTGCATTGTTTATTGAATGCTACTGATTCAATGCTTATATTTCTAGAGAAATTATTACACGGTAAAAACATGCTATTTCTGCAATTATCGCGAATGTAGATATTTTAGGAAAAAACAGAGCTTTCGAAGTGGCAATGTAACGCTTTCGATGTTTTATTAAAATGTATAAGTGCTATTATTTTGTTAGGATTTATGTCATCGCTTCAGTACAAATACCTGCTGCGTAGAGTAATCAAGGGGATAATGAAAACCGTTGTTTAACGATACCAGTCCTTTGAGCAATGATTATCGGGAAATTAGTAGTAAACAAAATTAGACGATAAGTAAATACTTAAATTATATTTTTAAAACATGTGTTTTATATTCTAGATGCGTAAAATTATATTTGATTTCTTACACTTTTATTGTAAAACGTTATACTTGTATTACTTCAGATTTTGTCTCTTTCTACTGTGATAAGGGGTAGAGGGAGAATAGGGAAAGAAACGAAATAATTGATAATTATAAAAATCTATGAGTTCTGCTTTAACAGGACCTTTTAATACTGTAAAAGACTAGACAAAATAGGTACTACCTAAAATTACCTAGTTAATACCTAAATAACGAATTAAAGTAACGGAACTGTCGTCCCGTAAAGAACTATCAAAAAATATTTTTTTACAAAATCTTTGTATGAACTGTCTTGGTTTCACCTCGATATTAAAATAGTAAGGACTTTATTATTACTAACGTCATAATGCATTTTCTACTTGAACGCATTCCTGACATGAATGCAGCTCGACTCTACTATGAAAGAGAAAAAAAAATATTAGATATTTTGAAGTGATATATTACTATCAACGTCTAAAATGTCAAAAACGTTGCTATAATTGAAACGTTGCTATAAATGACCCCAATAAATAGAAAATAATGCTATAACTGATTTATATAAACCGATAATACTTGGAACTTAGAGTGATGTGACATGTTATATGAATGAAATATCTGATTTTAAGTGAAGGGAAAATAAACTTAGTAGATACAGTTGAATAATGATTTTAAGTGGTTGGTGACATACTTCAGGACAATAATATACTACTGAATGACCGACTTTATGGACATCATTGTTTTAATTATTTAAGTTAAGCTACAAGTGTTAAATTTACAATTCGTTGCTTGGATTATCATTATTATAACGTTTTTTAACTTTTTCATGCACTTTAAGGAAGTTATAACCAGTGACATTAATCTGATAAATTAATACCAGTTTGTTAAGTGTAAAGTCCATGGCAGATTTTGAGTTTGAGACTCCAGAAATGGAAGGCTGAGATTTAAGCCACTATTTTTATAAATTAAAATTAGTCACATCTACTATACTTTCAAAAAATTTATAGATAGTCGCTTGTATGTTTCAAGTAAAGAATTGGATTGTGAAATGATATTTGTATTTCATAATCGTTTCATTTGGTTACATATTAAATGTAATAATAACAAAAAATTATTACAATATTTTATATTTGGCACTTTCAATGCTACGGAAGAAACGAAGATAACATAGCTCAAAATTATAAATCTTGAAACGGGTAACAAATAAGTTGGGATATTAGCAGTGTTTTGTTTTTCACTCAAATAAGCTGTCGACGTTAATGACAAATTGCCTTTTTCCTTTTCTACTCTAATAAATGGTATAAATACAAAACATAGCAGACAAAGAAATCCTTTTGTTTTTGGCCTAATGGTTTACAAGTGCCATGAGCTTTTGTTGAATCATTGACAATCTTTGCTGTTTCCACTTCATCACGTCCATAAATGTGTTGTCATGAAATAAAAGGGCTTTTCTATAAATAGAGATACGGACCAGATGTGGTTTGGACTAAATTAATGTTTCGCTTATTAAAGAAGTACTATTTACAGGAAAGTTTAATTCACGCTGCATTACTACATATGTACGGAATGAATTGATATGATACATATTTTTTTCGGCATATTTTCACAGTACCATGAAACTTTCAACCTATATACTTTTTTGTTATAAAAGACCAAATAGTAAAAACATACCCACCAAATCATATTAAATGGTATTTATAAACTTGAACTATTTGTATTTTAGCTAATATGGCTGGTTCTGCATAATGTAATTTATAAGTGCGTAATTGCTCGTATTTACGAGTATGTTGATAAAGTTTAACCATAATGTGCCATAAATTAATCAGGATTTTTGATAGAAAGAGACGTAGACGGTTTTATCTAAAGATGAACTCTATACAAAAAGCGTGATCACCGTTTGAGTGTATCTCAAACACATTTTTGAAGCAATAATTATTATATGTCTATTTTATGTTAAAAACGAAGATAAACCCACGGGAAAAGGTTATATATTATTTATATGTATAAAAGACGGCGCTTCGTTCATTGTTCTAACGTCACACGTATGTGTCTCTTCGACGCAGCGCTGTGAATGCAAGACGAGGGTAATTTACTTACGTTGCCGACTGGGAAATAAGAATTGCTCTTTGTTCGCATTTTACGGGTCCATTCCACGAACAAAATATATTTTTTGTACAATAAGATAAAAGAAATAATATAATAATTACAGCAGAAGTGAAAGGAGAAGAAAATTAGACTTTAAAAGCGATTTCAAATCTTCGATTAAATTAAGACGTAAATACGAGTTCTCTTATTAAGTTCAAGATCTAATTCTCCATGTACTTTTAAATACATGAGCAACTAATGATATGTAGCCATGAATCGACTTTGTCTCATTTCGAATGAAGTCTGATAGAAGTTCATCACGTTTAATCATAAATCCTATTAAATACGAGAAAAGTGAGATAAATATTTCATGAAGTAACAGAAACAGTATTAGTACACTCAAGTAAAACAAGACAAATAAATAATTCAACTGAAAATTATATTTGCCAGACTGTAGAATGTTAAATGTATAAAATTATAAGGATATTTACGGATAAAATAAACCAAGAGTCATGTATTAGTGAACATCGTGCCTAGATTAAATCAAAATTATAGAGAGTTAATTCTGTTTTACTAGTTAATGTTAATACATAGTAGACGTCTGCCGAGTGAGGAGGAATTCCGACCGAGCCCCAAATAGTTTTCGCCGTCTGCAAATTCGATTACAAAAAGCCATCACACCGTTGGACCAATAATTTTTACAATGTACTTTATTTTACTTTTTTATATTATTGTTGGTTTGCACATAATTTTTATAACTAATTCTTGATTTGCTCGTTTTATATTAGCATGTTTCAGAGTTATAAATTAAATAACACGATAAAGCTCTAAGTGTTTACGAAACGTTATTAAATTTAGTTCAATAACTCGCTGTTCAAATATCTTCACTCAAGTCTAGGATCCAATTTCAGAGTTTCAAAATGGATATGCAAGTTCTTAGAAAACGTACAACAAGCCTTTTAAGGGTCTGCAAGGGTAACACTTCAACAACACATTTTCACAAAATGCTCGAGTTGTTATAATCCATCACCTCCACTGCTGTTGCTGCTGTTAGATTATTAAATATATCCCTATAACTATTTGCTAATATTACAGAAGACATGAGTGTAAAAACTTACTCTACAATATCTCCTTTGACAAATCTAAATACACACTTGCGGATATAACCCCGAAATTGTTGTAAGAATTTGAATATATTTTTCTATTCAGCTCGAAAAATCTGGCTGATTTTAAGTTCCCGTAGGACCAAGTTCATTGGGACTATTCACATCCTTTTGTGATTGAACGCAGGCTTGGCGAAACTGCGTTGAGAGTGGTTATTGAAAATCAATTTGATTTTCAAGTTCTCCCTAACTTCTTATGATTTTTTTTTAACAAACAATGTTGGTCCGTCCTGGGAATTTCTAATTTCGTACTTTTTTCAGTGACGACTGTCAACCGCTGTTTACAGTTCAATGAACTTCATGTCGTAGGTAGGAATATTATTTTATTTTATTCAGAAAGTTGTGGCGGATAACAAAAGCCTACTCAACTGCACAGACCTGAATGGAATGACTAAACGCGCTACTTCAAAACTTTTGATCCGCGGATAATAGTATCAACGATACTCTTAACGATTGTTATATTTATAGAATCAAAAACAAATAATATTAACATTCCCAGGGTAATAAGTATAATAATAATAAATAAACCATTGGATTTTCAAGCGCCTGGTAGCTGTGAAGGTTTAGAAGTAGTAATAAATTCATAACCCGATAAACATTTTGATTCTGGGTAGTTTAAGTACAAACCAATCCAAGTCATTGGTTTCGACGTCTTCATCTTAGTTGGATCTCAGAAAATAAGGGATCTGTTGTAAATCAAATTCCGAATCCGTTGTTATAATTGCTAGTCTGAGAGAATAAGGTTCTGCGTTAGAGATAGTTTGAATAAACTTAGTGGGTTTAGTTGCTGAAGCATCTTGATTACTTCTGCCGTTATCCGGCGACGTGTAAAATATTTCTTCGTGGTCCTTTGTTGTAACATGCAGTATCAACCATTAGATTGTTCCTTTAAGTTAAAAGTATCTACTTTTATTGGAAAAAACATCTGTCTGACGCTTTCTTTATTTTGCCGTCCGATACTTTTCTATCCTAACTGTTTAGTCTTTCTTTAATTTTTCACTTCAATAACTTTGTATCTTTTATCTGAGGTTTAATATTGTCCTAGTCGCAAAGGTTTAATGGTACTTGGGCCCGTTCTGAATCCTATTCAACACAAACCGTGTATGTGTTATCTGCTTTCCTTTCATAAATACTACTATTAAGTTGAAAGAGCCGACTTTATTGTTGACGTAATTTAGGTCCCGTTTTATCTTTCCACCCATTTCATTGTGATATAGCTTAAAATAATTGTTCATATCGGTATTAAAATTATTAATCGACAGGAAATGTGTATAAATAATTCAAATTCAATTTTGGTTTTTAAATGTTATGAAAGACTGGACTTTTATATGAAATGGTAGGGGTCTATTCTATGAATTAAACTTGAATTTGGTACGTGGGGGCGAGAACAGGCAAGAAATACTACTGTATATTTAACAAAATTTAATTATTGTTAGTTGTTTATGATGTTGTCATATGGAGAATGTATCAAACGTAAACGTAACATCACGCCTGTTATCCCCGAAAGGGTAGGGATGGAAATTTAGTACACTCCCACGTAACCCCAGTTACATTTAAGTTATAAATGGTGGTGAGCCTATTGCCATACACCGAGTACAGATCCAGACTCCGAGTCACTACTAGAAATTTTAAATTAGAAAAATCTCATAATACCTTACCCGAGATTTGAACCCAGGACTTCCCGACCGGCAGTGGCGCTTGCAATCACTCGACTATCGAAGCAGCCAATAACAATTTACTTAAATAGGACATAGCGGAATATAACAATATACTTAAATATATCATATGAGATAGGAATAAAAATATATAGATATAAAAGGATATGAAAATAATATGTGCTTGCTGTATGAAGTTACGATATATAAAACGAAATATGATAGATAATGCGAATTGATTATGACTTTTTGTAAACCTATACAACTGTTGTTTTTTTTATAGTTAGCCTAGCACATAGACAGACGGATCACCTGCTGGTATGTGGTCACCGTCGCCTATGGATACTTGCAACACCCGAGGATTGGTCGATGCCTTGCCTGCTTTGAAGGAGAGCTCTCCGTGCTCTTTTCTTAAAGAACCCCATTATTTTTTATTTTTTATTTTTTTTATGTAGAAATAGGCTCGCGTTTGGCCGCAATCCCACCTGATGGTAAGCGAGATGCGGCCTAAGATGTAGCACGCTTGCTTAGAAAGTGCCTATTCACTCGCTTTTTGAACAATTCCAGGTTGTACGATTCGGGAAAGACGGACGCAGGCAGAGAGT
>DWME01008897.1:0-11330 GCA_018244795.1 Parelbella ahira ahira
GTGGAAGGAAATCGTTCATTGTGAGGTTTCATCGGCGAGCGACAAAATCGATTCTAATCTCTACGGCCAGCGGTTGACGAACTTGAAGCAAGAAATTGACATGATGAATGAACAAAATCGAGCCGTCTTTCATCATGATAATGTCATATTACACATATCTTACAAGATAGCACAAAATGCTTACAGGATGGTAAAAAGTTTATGAAAAAAACAAATATTAAAATTTAATTGAAATAAAAAAAAAAACCTCACATTATTTCTTCTTAATACCAAGAATTTCATTGTTAATAATTACTTTTTGTAAATATCAATGTCAATTTGCGGTTGTACTGTAACGGTACGGAACTGTACGGACAATGTATTGTAAATATCAATGTCAATTTACGGATAAATCCAATTAAAAATAAAAAAGGCACCTTTAGTTGTTAAAGGATATTTCACTCGTCGCCAATTAAAATAACAAAATGATGTTGTGTAAGTACCTACAAACATTCTAAAAAAAAATCATCTGCGAAAGCGGTACTGTACTAATAGCTAAATATGTACAGTTAACATGCCGGTGGATATATAGGGCTTGGAGGTTTTAGTTGAATATTATGTTTGTACAGAAATATCTGGAAAGCTCAATATCCGAGCCGCTCGCGGCGTCCGCCTGTCGCGCGACACTGAGAAGCGATAAACATGCTGCGCTAAAATGAAAATTCAAATCTAAATAATAAACATTTAACATTTCACATACAAATATGTATACTGAGAAGTTCCTAAAGAATAACGTAACAAAATAAACAAAAATTTACTGACTGTCAATCACTAGAAAGTTCTAGAAAGTTCTTGTTATGAACAAGGTTTTTGTGCAATAGTTTACGTTGCTGGTTGAAAATGTTTAAGCTTCTTCGAAAATAGTTTGTCTCTCGAGCCTGACAGTTCTAACGCAACCAGAAAGTTCTAAAGCAACTTGTATTTTTTCCATTTGATTTTATTCTCTGTCGGAAATAGGTCCACTAAAAATTTGTTGCCATTCGAGTGCCTTAATTAAAACTGCACTGGGCAGTCCTACTCGTTAGCAGCAGCAGGCCACTGTGCACAATAAGCTATATTGCAGATAGCAGGGTGTCGTATATTGAAGCTTTTCCTAATGGTCCTCGAGACTCTAATATTAAATGCAGAACTTCGATCCTATCTTATATTTTATTATAATCTACAATAAGAGCCCACCTTTGAATATTTACAAAATGGTAAGCAGATAAATACATACACCACTCCCATGATTCACCAGACTAAGTACTACTATTGGGATTTTAAAGTCAGAAAAACCCAATAATACTTGGTCAACCCGGGGATCGGACCAACAACTTCTGGATCAGCAGTCTCGCTTGCAACCACTGGACCAAACAAGTAGTCAACTAATTTCATATTGTTTGTCATTAACATTTTCAAACTAAAATTGTATACAAGTAATAGAGTTATTCTCGAGACAATAATAACATTATATGTGCTACGGGTACTATGAAATGAACCGCATCACAACGTCAACAAAAATGAAATTACTTGTGCTCGTTCGTGGAGCGAACTGTAGGCGAAAATCAATAGCGAAAATATAAATCAGGGCTAAAGTGATATTGTGAATGTAAAGATCCGTAATCCCAGCCGATCTTCACGAAATGCCAATCTCAATAATCGACGCAAATAAAAGAAACCTTTTATGTAATAAATCTGAGCATTTCTATAGATTCGCTCTTATATATCGCTTCTGTTTTTCGAAACACCGAGCGCCGAAAGCCTTTTAGTTTCGTCTCGAACTTTTTTCTGCTCGTCGCGAAAAGACCGCATGCGAATGTCTTTATACAATTGAAGCACGTTTCCTCCGCACGGGCGCTGGGTATAGACGATATGCTTCCAATTAACGTTTCGGCTAATTTTGGTGTTCCGGTTTATTGCCTGATAAAACAAGTTGACGGTTCCAAAATAAATATGTACTCAAGTAAGATATCAGCTACTTAAGCTATAATAATCATCTATGATACCAGCCACTCTAAACATACGAAAATCGGTGACAAAATAAGAACGGCGCCCATCACATTCATGAATTTTCTTTATTTTCTCTGTGGTACTATTCTACCAGAAGTTAACTTTCCGGACACGTGCAGAACTTTCTTTCCAGTAGGTTATGTATGTTCAAGGAATGTTAAGCCTTTATTGATTTTAAGCCTCACAGGCTACGTGGAATTGCAAGTTTCACCTGAACACTTACCAATAGGATAAGAATTATATCTGCAGTTCACGTACCAGTTAACCATATCCGTGTGAACCACCGGAGACGCTTTTAATTCACGGAAGTATTTGCACAAAAACAATGTGTGCCCGCCAAAATGTTATTATCTAGTTAAATGGCCCAACACTGGCATCGACCCGCATGCCCACATTCACACGCGCACACGAATGTAGAACTTGTGCGTCGAATGACATTTGTTACATCCTTGTAGATTATTAAAATACGATATAATATATTCTTAGAATCATATGAAACAACTAATAAGAGACCGGCCTGAAAAATTTTAAGTACACCAGTGAAAGAATTATTTCTCTCAATATCTTTTCTTTCGACATCTTTAGCGAAGCCAACTGGGAGCTGTACGGCATTAGGAAAAAGCAGGTTCCGTATGCTGAAAAATAGCCCGGAGATACACTCAAATATACACACAAATATAAATACAATACAATGTAATATCAAACAATACAACAGAAACAAGAAAGTAATGTTAAGATGTTAATGTAGGGACCTTATTTCGAGAAAGCAGCTTTAAGTTAATTGAGCGGGGTATACAGAAATGTGATTAACTAAATCGCAAAAACATGTCACTACACAAAGTGTTTTTGTATCCATATTTAATAATACCAAAAAGCTAAAGTAAAATGTGATAGCAATCTGTGCCCAGTGTAAGGCCATAGGCTCACCATCCATTTCACTGTGGGACGTAAAAGTAACTGGTGAAACGTAAGATTGTAATTCACTCCTTTGCTTACCCGTTCGGGGATTAATGGCGTGAAATAACATTTTTTGTCCGTTTTAAAACTTAAAATTACGTTCTTATTTGAACTCTAAAATAAAAGAATACGAGGCAGAGACAAAATTTTTTAGCATCTAAATGTGCTTCATGCACATTTATGGCTCAGATATATTTGGCGTTTTATGGACATGAGTAGTTTATTTGAGCGATGGGCGCTGACATACCCGGGGACAGTTTAATTCTGACTCGAGTTCTGGAAGTTCGATTGGGATACAACGGTCGATTTAAAATCGTACTCATTCTGCCGACGTTACTTGTCAACAGTTAACTTCAACTGATATCTATTTCGTTCATAGCTACAGAAAGCCTGACGTAGCACCTAATTATAAATGCACCCCGCACGTCCCAAGACATTTGTTATCAATATTGAAACTAGTTGAGATCAAACACCTCCCCTACTAGTTACGTTCAAAGTTTCTGAATACAATTACTTAACTGTTTGATTTATAGATATGTAATACATCTACGTATGTAATGTAAAAAAGTATGTAAATAAGATCCGTGTGTGTGTGGTAGATATAAATATTATTACAGTCAACCATTTTTTTACATTTTATACTCAATAAGCACCGATATGCCATAATTCTGCCGTCAAACAATATCCTTCAAAATGACAATGAAAGGGCATCCATAAATAATATCTCGTTGACAGTGAATGGGGCTATTCCCTGCCCGCTCCATGAGACGGCAGTAATGTTGCCGTAAAGTACGTACCAAATTGCCCTCTGTGACAGTATGCTCTGACCGACGCCAATTTGCAAAATTATCGACAACACCACAGTATTGTATAAAAATGTATCTTTTGTTCACATTTAATATACGTATATTTGCACAGTTCTTCTATATATCATATCACTCTATATATCATGCCGTTCTATATATTACCTCATTCTATATATTATGCTCATAATACAAAAACCACATGGAAGCAGCGTTAGCCTAGCTGCATAAAATTCAGCATGGCGCGGACATCTTCAGAAATAATATGCGTTTTAAGATTTAATATTAATTTAAAATCATCGAAACGAGAAAATCTGCACACCTTATGGCTCTCTATAACACATGTTCTTTAAGACTTGTGAATTCTACGAGCCCGCAGTTGACGAACCTAGCGCACTTTGGCTTTAATCCTCTTATTCTGAGAGAAGACCATTGACCAACAATGGAACTATGGAAAAATGTACGTGACTTAAGCCGACTTAACAACACTCATGTGTATAGACACATATTTAATAGTATAACAATAAAAGGGTTAAAATAAAGATAGCACAACAAGTGAGAAAGGCGGCTGCTGTGCTAAAGATATGAGCTTAGCTTTATGAATGTTTGTGTTAGTACCGGTTGAGATGTTATTTTATTGTCTATAATTCGTACATTATTTTTAATTCCGCTCACATAATATATGTGTAACCTCACTGATGATTGAAATACTCCGACGACATCGATGGCCCCATATATGATTATTATTATTTTCCACGCGTTTAAATTCATTGTAGTGGTTCTGAGGACACCTCTGTAACTATGTTAACCGTTCATGTTATTCCAAAACACAACAAAATAGGTATTAATTTACATCTATTGATATAACAATTTTTACAAGCTAATAGGCTATAAGCTAATTAGTACAAGCTAATTTTATAAGACAATGAATATTGCTCGGTTTTCATATAACTTGAACAAATTATAAAGATACGTAGCTCAATTTATATCATTATATGCTTAAATCCAAGTACAAGGCATACACCCAATAAGCTATAAAACTTTTTTCGCAAAGGGCTAACGATCACATCAGGCGACATTTTCACCGATAATCGAAAGTGCTATTGGATTTCGGAAAAATTTGATGGCAATATATCGAATGAAGTTTGCGACAAGAAATTTAATAGGAACGGTGACACGAGGGAGCGGGCGGGTCGCGGCTAAAAACTACCCTCAGAAGGGTTTACGTTGTTCGGCGACGCGTATATTCGATCGAAGTTTGAGCACGTTTACTACTTTTGCAACATTCCCACGACAGCCATCGATCACGCTGCTCAATGCGGGGAATTGCAATCAAGGGACGCGAGATCAAGCGGCCAGTTTCCTAGGTCCAATTACACCGCTTCGAGGAAAACTATCTGGCCCTCGGGCGACCTGACCGAAACACTATTTGTATCGCCCCATCAGCGACTTTTTCAACCATAAAGTAAACAAAGCGATGTTTGTGGCTTGGTCAAGAAGCAGATATTCGCTCAAGAAAATGGTTTATACGATAACATTATTTATTGTGACTTCGATAGGCTTATAGCGAAAATATGTTACGACAAAGAGCGTTGATCGTGTGTTACGAATAAATATAATTGATATTACCTGTCAAATGGGTGAACATTTGTGATTATTGTCTTCCTGTTTGCTCCTTTGTTACGAATAATAACAAACATCGGAAATGCGTTTAGGCTAATTTATCCGCCAAACGGTTTTACTCGTAAACCTGTACAGTTAATATATATTACAGATAAGTTATTCAGCAGTGATTGCGACCAGTCCGGTGGACGCCTGCTTGCGATTCTTGTTACTTGGCGCCGCCCGCCCGCCCACCGGCTGAATAATTCTGCGAACCCAATTTACGAAACTCAACTTGTTATCACAATGTATAGAAGAAATTGAGTAGAATTCCCTTTGTTGGGACTGTCGCTTTTTTCATTCTCTTCTCGTTTACGAGCGTTTTTGTCTTACTTTAGGTTTAGTTAACATGATGAACATCGACTAATAACCGAGACTTCCGACGACAAAACTGTGTATGTGCTAGGACGTTGCCTGTACTCGTTTGTCATTGATTTTTAAATATCTGTAGGAATGACAACTATAAAATTTACAAATATAGAGTTCATTACATGAGCCTTTCTACCTGCATTCATATATAGTAGCAGTGTGTCTCTGAAACAGGCATGCATTTCCGTAGAGAGTGACGCATTTAGAACAAGCATTTGGTGCTCTCTGCCTACCCTATACGATACCTTGCTTGAAGATAGAATAATAATAATACTCATGAGATACATATTATATACGAGTAGTTGCAAGAACAAATGCCCCCTAGCGTTAAAGATGAATGGCTGTATGTAAGGGCTAGGTCTGAAGCAATTGTAGGAAGCCAGTTCTCCCACCAGCCGCCGCCGCACCGAGATACGAGCGAGCAGTTCAATTAGTTTTCTTTATACGGATTCAATTGCAAGTTTATCATTCATATTTATTATTCTGTTGTTGTTGTGTTTTTAAACTAATCTGTACAAATCAGATATATGTACGTTTTAAGAATTGTACCGTTAACAACGGTTGACTATTTAATGATCCTTTCGAAACAATTCATCATTGTCATCATCTTCATTACCATCACCATCGTCATTATGTTCACTATCATCGTTATCCTCATCATCAACCATTTTATCGTTCAACTGTTCAGATACTCGTTATACCTAGATTTAATTTAAAAATAACTCCAAGCAAACTATATTTATACTACACTATGCGTGCTATATTCAGTAACTATGAACGGACATTGCATGTCGAGCAACGGATATGATCGTCTAATGGTCTAATAGAACAATAGTCGCGAGGCGACGCGGGCCGACTATTGTCAGGTCTTTCTCACGCTCCCACGTGGTGCGGCGCGCACTATGCAATGTTGAACTGCTATAAGAAATGTGTTCTCTAAAACATAACCAATTCTAGTAAACTAATAAAAATAGTGCAGTGTTTATTTTTGGCTTTTTTCAATCTTTTATCGTTCCACTCTTGAAATTAAAAAAGAGTTTGGGTACTTCATTCTTCGTTCATTAAGAGACGTTAAAAAAAAACGATTGGTTCAACTATGCGTATTTACGAAATACCTTAAAGCTTTAAACGGACTTTGTACAAAATAAATCAAAGTCACGAAATTGTATATATAATTTTAGCATTTGAATTTATACACGAAATGTATTTTGAATATTGATGTCTCAGATTAAGTCTACGGTTGATATTTATAGCTTTCTATATTTTTAGAAAGCTCATACGTGATTACATAAATGTTACGGGTACACATTTGTCATGATAGTGTTAAAAGGGAAAATGTGTAAAGTTGAAAATATATATTTTCGAGCAAGTCTGAAGATAAGAGAGATGATAATTGTTACCCTGTGTAGAGGTCACAATAAACCTTGTGACAATCAGCAACACGTTACGATATACATATATATAGACGTGCAATTGTTGTGTTGGACGCCATCCATCATAATCCTGAAGTACCAACATTTTTACCTTTAGTGCTGGTACTTGTTATTAAGCTTCCATGCAAAACCTCTATTCAAAGCCCCCATACCTTTCAATCGAAATGTCGTTATCTTCCGAATAGAGAAGATGTATAGGGACTGCCGACTACCTGCAGATGTTCGACTGGACGTTGGATTCAAATTAATCAGATTTATTGAGTTCCCGTGTATTTGTCGTCAAAACGTTGATCAATCAAATGTTTGGTACAGCTGACTCGGACATAACGATTTGTCAACATCTTATAAGAAGATGCTTTATATAAATTTAATACATACCATCAGGCCCGTATTTTCTGAATGGGTAGACAGAGGAGAGTAATACACTAGCTTTATTTCTTTTATTATTTCGTGGATGCTATTCCGTTATTAGTGCAGCCCAATTTCATTTCTGTTATCATTCGCCCTGCCCACAGCCATTTTAGTCATCGGGTTTGTAGGCCGTATAATCATTAATAAAATTTATTTTTTATAACGGTGCTTTCCTTTTTTATTTGTGTTATGTATATATAATATAAATGTTATTAAATAAAACTATTTGCTCTTTTCAGCGGTTCCTGAATTATAGATTTCGTCGCCCTTCAAAAACCACAGAAAGTAAACAATAAACAATTGCTAAACTCCTATTAAGAATAGTAATTTCTTAATTATGAAAGTATTTTTTATTCTCTGGCGCTTTATATGGAGACAGTAATGAATGTACAAGCACGTAATATCTGTAAGAATAGAGATATTTGGCACACGGTGCTCTATGCCTACCCCGTATGGGACGTAGCGTGATGGTATACAATTTATACATAATTGACCAAACACATGAAACTTTTATCACGTAACAGATAAAACAAAAATACAGTCGCAAATATATTATTATATAAAACGGACGTGAGGCCACAATATATGCACCTCAAGGGGATCCCGCCAGCGACACGTCTCCGCGCCTAATTGAGAGTGACTGCGCGTTGCTCTCGGACCAATAACACTCCTCTGCACTCCACTTCACACTCGTTAATACTCCACTATACTCTTAGCACATGTTTCAGTTATAAATTTCATTGTTAAGTAACTTTTTCCCTCTCCTTTGTGATTTTTTATAGGTTGCCTGAAAGAAATCATTTTTAAGCGAAATGGCCGCGTTGTTTTATTAATATTACCTATTTGTATATATCGTAATACTTCTCGTCGTCGTGTCGTGTAATAAGTGTAATAAGTCGTGTCAATAATGCAGATATATGTGTATATATTATTATTGATTATTTAACGTTTAGTGAAACAACTGTGGAAATATGAGGGCAAGGAGGAGAAAAGGATAGGGAAAATAATGCTTGACTTTACTAGTTATTTTCTTTTTTCTCTAATGTTACCCCTTACAGTGTTTTTCATCACCGTATATATGAGATACCTCGTATTGCTATAAAATTTTAATCGCCACAACATCAGCATACTCCTCTCAGCGTATTAAGTTATATTTACCGTTATTGTGCAATTAGTCAATAGATGGTGTAACATAGGAGTGCATCAAACTCCTCAACCTGCATCTTCGGGGATTACAGGCGTGATGTTACGTTTCTTTGCTACGTAGACCTTTACTGAATGACAATTTTAAAAACGTCTGTTTAGAAGTGTCACTCAAAGTTTGATATTCTGTGCTATAGTAGCCGCCTTCACCGGCAGCGTTTGATATCAATGGATCCAGAATGTTCTAACTCAGATAATTGGCGCTAATCTCTAAATCCAACGCTGACAGTTATAACTTAGCCTTAGTAAACATCGAAATGCAAATAACGTACTGGCAGCGGAATAAGGAACTAAGCTACGAGTAAGTTCTAATCTCGTACTCAGTGTATTATTTATTTTTAGCCGATGGATTATAAATATGAATCAGATCTATCAAGCTGCTCCGACATATGAGATTTTATGAGAGGCCCGACGGCGGCAGCGTATCTGCCTGCACCCACGCATCTCTATGATTTAATGGTTTCAAGTTCAATGTTGCGTCATACGAGTTATCTATTCGAAGGATATACCGATGTTACTGAATGATGTTCATTAGATATTTCGTGTGTTATCTGTATATATGGCCATGTACTTCGATACTCCCTCACGACTGTTTTGTTAGAATAATTGCTAACATTTTGATAGCATTGTTAATATGTTTTGTCTGTACCCATGACATTTTTAAAGTACGGTTGATATGATGACGTGAAGAACACAAAAAATAATCGAATAAGCCAGGCGCTTGAGTATCCGAGAAGGGAATTGAGTGCGTAACTCCTCAGTCATTTGACACTGCACTGTGCGTCTAAACTTATATTAAATGGTAGGAATTCAGTACTATTTAATGCATTACGGATTATAAGATTATGAATGAACGAATTCCCAAACCGCGTGCCCCGCGTGGTGGTTATGTGCGAAATCTTTTAGGGGACCTTGTTCCAGCTGTAGATTGAGACAATCTATCGATGATGGTGATGATGTTGATGATGATGAGAGAATAGATTTTCTTTTTTTAAACCAAGAACAGCAGTAACACTATTCCTGTGCAATGACAAATAATAAGCGTTAATAGCCGTTACAGAATTTACTCCCCAACTATGGAGCTACGAAGAAGACTTCACAGCAATTAATTACAGCTCTCCCAATAAATCTTTTACCAGGTCACATTCCGATCGAGAGATTAATTGTCACGGGCGCGGCCATTCATTCGTGCTGCTTCAATTTATTACCTGGTCATTTTTAACTGCACTAATATGATCTATTACTGTAACATATCATTTATAAACGTCGAGACATATGCCCTTAGTAGTCATTGGTGTTTGGACTTTCCCTTCAGACCACATTCAGATAATCAGATAATAACACCGGACAGACATCTAGATCACATCCTATGACGGGAAAAATAAAAAATACCTAAATAATATTTTGATTGTCTTCACTATCGAACCTAAAGGCACCTCTTGCTGAGCAGTCCCGCTTGCCCCACAAAACCAACGCGGCCGTCAATATAATATAATCTCTGCAATATACATAAAACGTACGAATAGCCTAAACTCGCATAACGATAGTGTTATTATATCATGGCCCGACCGCACCCACGCGGCCGCAGACTGCGATAACAGTGGGACAATGATTTGCCTTGAACTAGAACTGTACTTCATCATGTGTCGCAATTATATGTTTGGAACACTATCTGAAACAGTCCTTTAATCAGTACATAAGCAGTGATATGAAACCTACCTACCTTATTTATAATAATAATAATAATTATATTCGTATCTCATTCTACAAAAGGCAGCCATTTTTTCCACTTGAAGAATAGTTGGAAGTTCTTACAATGTGACACCGTCATGTACATATGAAGTTTTTTATATAGTTTTGTTGGGGTTCCATTTATTTATATAATTACGCATTTGTTTTTAATATTGATAATACGAATTTATTTGTTTTTGACATTCATAAAATACTTGCTTCATGCTTTTAAGTACGAGTAGCATAAACAACCGATTTAATACACTTTTAATCCAAATTTTTAAGTGTCAATCTGAATTACAATAATATTATTAACAAAAAGTATTATAATATGCAATATATTCACGTTTATTTCAGATAATAAACATTACAGATTTTACATTAGTACGAAGTTAGCACTTACGTCTTTCCCATTTTCCAATATGTTCCTTGTCGTTGCGGAAATCTAGTATTTAAAAAATTTTGTTATTTATGTATTTTCAGTTTAAAAATTATGACTATCGCTTCGCTGATATGCGTCCTAACTAATATGCTTATTTTAATCAATCTAAGTCGACTCTAGAAATATCTGAATGTGTTGTAAAACAATTTCTAAATACAAGTAATAAATTGAATAGGCTATACATATGTTTATTCAATAAATATTAAAACCCAAACATGAGCAAACTGTATTAATTTAAGTAAATCTTTACTTTCACATCTCTGATACCATTTGGAAATCCGAACAATAACT
>DWME01008898.1:0-11329 GCA_018244795.1 Parelbella ahira ahira
ATTCCTTCTGAATGCTTTATCTGTTTGACATCTACATTTACACAATTGGAATAACTTCCACTAATTCATGAGTAAGCTTGGCAGCGGCAACAGGTAGATTAACAAAATGTCTGCGCCTAAAGATTCCAAGCAATCTACACCTATAGAATGTACCAATGTATGAATAAAGTCTACAGCCTATTACACGCATAATCGATATTTGGGTATGTACGTGATTCAATTGAAAGAGGAGTCATGTGTTGGTGTACAACGGAAACAAAATGCAGAGCGCCATCCTCGGTTTAAACATATACGAGCGGCCCGGTGGGTCACGAGGGCGCCGGCTCCGCGCGCGGCTCGCTGGCGGCGCGCTCCGCCGCAGGCTCGGCGCGCTGCTCGGCGACCTGCTCGCCCGGCAGCTCGTCGGGCTCGCGCAGCGGCTGGCGGCGGGCGCGCCGTCTGCGGAAGGCGGTGAACTCACGGTCGAGCCGTTCATCGAGCAGCTCGAGCCTCTCGCCGAGCACGTCCGGCCGCCGCCGTCTCTCTTCAGCTACGCTCGCGACGCTCGCTGTACTTGCTCTGCTCGTGTCCCCACATTCCTCCTTATCTTCGTCGACTTCCTGCAACGATTTTTTACACCATTTTAACCTAAATGCACTTCACACGCACCAGAAGTCGTTATCCGACAACAAAATCTTGCAGGCTTTTTGTAACGAACTTAACCCTCTTTAACATGTCGCTCATTTACGATTGGAGTGTAATATCTCAAAAATACTATATTTCAGAAAATAGTTCAGGAAATTTTTAATCATAATTATTCTATGGCTATTATAATATTACATGACTAATAGACTATTCTATGATATATAACTATTATCTATGTTGAAATACTTTATATTTTCCATATAGGTAGGCGCAAACTTCGCGCAAACGTGCGAGCTAAAGAGCGTAAAGAATTCGTATAAGAGTGATTCCTGTCGATACTTAAATTATTGTAACCTGATATGTATAATATACATACATATATATATTTTTTGAAAGGCATCTGAATCACACCTACGAAATAAAGTCGTTTAAAAATAACAATGTAAGGTTATCCAATTCACTACTTAGTTCCATACTTAGTGTACGAAAGTCGCATTAATGACTTTATTTATTTACTCTTTATTGCACAACATAAACAGGCATAACAAAAGGCGAACTTAATGCCTAGTGGCATTCTCCACCAGTCAACCCTTGGAAATAGTAAGACGAAAAATCAAAACGCAGGCGCCAAAAAGAAAAAAAAGCTTTGTCTTCTCTAGGAACCCATAATGATTTCTGATTTTTTTCTTTATATACATCGTTCTCTTATACCCATTATTTCTTTATATACAATAATCTACCTTCATACCTATTTCTAAATTCCAAAATCACCTGAAAGTATTTTAAACTGTCGGTGAATCAATAAATAAATTAGCGATAAAAATGATGATTTTTGAACGATATTATCTCGGGAATTGTGAGCGGTTTTTTAAAATAAATTTGGGATTCAGTTATTCGGACACTGCCTTATTAAAATTAAACATATACAGATTAAATAAATTTTAAGTCATAAGGGGTAGACGTTACAATATGGTTCTCCCACTGGTCACCAGTTATATTAATGTAGATCGTTAAATGTCCGGTTCGTGCAATATGTATAATCACGGCCGGTGTGTTGACCTTTTGATTTGCTAACTACACTGACACTGCCTTGTGCTCGGGTATTAAAATTGCGAGAATGAGCGCGAGGCCCACGATGTAGAAGAGTTTCAGAGCCTCCTATGGTGTAGGTGTACGTATTCGAACCTTGATCTCGGCGAAGGTAACGGGCGCAGTGCGGTGGCGCAGGCGCGGCGCAGCGCGGCGGCGGCGGCGGCCGCGCACCAGCGCCGACGCGGCCTCCGGGTACACCGCGTCCATACGGTGCGCCGCCCTGCTCGCGCGTTAGATACGACACTTAAATACGACTGCTATTCATTTCTTATTTCAATTCACTCTGCTTTCAATTTGACACTTTGTTACCGACGGAAAACGATTTAATTATGGTGCGATTTTAGTCACTTATTACATTAAAACTATAAACGTCTAACCCATTTCCCGCCATCTGTGTACACGGGGACACTGTGTGCAAAAATACCGCTGCGGTCAAACCAACAATATTCACTCGGAGCAGGCGCGAAACGAGCCAGCCGCGTCCAAAAACAATGTAATTAACTAATATGCAGGCTCCACGCTTGTCGGGTGCTACACTGAAACGTTTTTCCGCGCTGCCTTCTACAGTAATTTAATTTGAGCGTCGGAACGAGTGCGAGTGTATCGTGTAGCTGTAGTAATAGCATTAGTGTTTTTACGTTTCGTTCGGCGCGAATACTGGACATTGCAAACACCTAATATGATGAACCGATATTATAAAGTGTCAGATTACTGCGTTTTAAATAGTTTTCTTAATGATTGTGGTTTGTAGGCTGTATGTCTCATAAATTTAATATTATTAGATATTAGATATGGCATCCCGATCATTTTACCCTCGTTTTTGTCAATAACAAAACCACACATTTGTGTTTTAAATTTCCGCACGGGGCGGCCCACGCTGGTAATGTCCACTTTGCATATTATAATAAACTGAACACATTTAAATCAAATGTAAAAGTGATAGTACGTAACGTGTAGTGTAAACTGTACCTCAATCGTCGGTCGATCTGACAGTGCACACGGGAGTGTCAGTGAGCAGGAACATGGACGGCCTGTAGACGGCTGCGGACGGCAGCGGTGTGACGTGTGCCGTACGACGTCGAGTGCGCGTGCGCTGCGGCCCGGCGGTGCGGCCTCGACGCCCGCCGCTCGACCCTACTGACTACGCTACACCAGTTACACTAGTTATTCACACAAATCGATGCACCAAAGCGTCAGCGATAACTCCTTATCGGATTTTACATGAAAGTTTAAAAAAGTGTGTTATGGAATCAGGTACAATGGTGGGAGCAGCGGGGTGGCGGCGCGCGGCGCGGTCGAGCGCGCACTGGGCGGCGCGGGAATCCTACGCTCGCAAGTGATCCACTCGGAATTTTTTCCCGAGAAATCTGCATGTTTTGGTATATGACCGCGTTTCGATGGCAACGTGCCAGATCTCCGGCCGGTGGCGCAGCGGCGTGTAAACAAACACGACGCGAAGCAAACTATAAACAACGCGTTGCAAGCGCCCACAGCGAGGCGCGTCGAGTGCGTTAATGGATGATTAACCGCCGTCTTTACGTGCTCTACTTTTGTAACGGAAGTAAACAACGTTCCGTATCAGCACTTGCATTGCATAGGTTGCTGTGACAATCAAATACCCTTAAACATTATTGGCTCGCTTTACAAGTTACCAACGCAATATTATGTATAAAAAGTTATTATAATAATTCCAAGTAAAAATTGTTGCATGCGTACTATGAGAATGTGTCAGCAGATCACTCGTTTATCAAAATACGAAGGACTCAAGTGAAAAGTGTCAGAAGTCTCCCCCGCGCCCGCTCGCCTGCACCGCCGCCGGCACTGCAATCCATCATAACTTTTGTAATAATTTGTTACTTATGTTTACTATTGATGGAACACTGCGCTCCTTACATTACCGATATCCGTATTAAAAATAAACATCATAGATTACAAGCGATCAACAATGCAACGATTAGATAATCTGGACGTTTTTCAATAGCAAACAATACACTGGTTTGGATGGAATTAGATTACGTGTCGTATACGTCTACGCATGCGTAGTTGTTGATTTCGGTGGTACTCAACCTTTTTATTAAGGGCCACAAATACGCGGTGCTCATGGTGTCGCAAGCTGCAAAAAATTTAATAAAAAAAGTAGGTAATAAATTCTTGAGTTTTTGTAATTGCTACAAATTTTATTAAACGACGATGGACGGGTTAATCGCGTATATTTTAAAGTTTTTTTTGTCATTTCCTGACGTTTCAAACCCGTTGCACTGTCCGTGGTCACAAGCAGAAGTCACAAATTATTTAGGTGTTAAAAAAAACAAATTTAAGATTAATAGGTAACTTATTTTCTGTACTGAAAAACATTTGGATCTTATTCGTCGCTAATCCAAACACTTTATTAGCCGTATTTACACAGCACTGCACACCGCGGCGAGGTAATCTTATGTCGGACCTATTTACTCAGCGCGCTCACAATTTTTCTAATGTACGCCAAATTCAAAATGGTTAAAAAAGTAATACCAAATGAACCCACCAAAATGCCTGGTGAACCGCTGGTTCGGTATAACTGTTTTAATTGATAGCATTGTCTGCTGCCTGCAGCCTGTCTGGCGCAAGGCCGATGGTTGACTATTTTCATTATTCATAGGCAATAACTATTAAACGCTCCTATTTAATGAACATTAATTCATGAATCGCAATAGCCACTTGTTAATATGGCGAAAAGTAAAACGTAAGTACTTTAAATATGAAAAAATATGAACATTGCTTATATAAATAAGTTAACAATTCAATTGTACGACACTTTTAAAACCTTATATCCATGATAGAACTTATATTTCAAATGTATCGGAATTTTTCCCGATAGGAAGGTATTTACCTTTAGAAAGGTGCTTTAACAGAAAATTTGTAACATATATGGTGGTTAGATTAAATTACAAAGGTGGTGAGCCTATTGCCATACACCGGGCACATATCTAGACTTCGAGGCGACTAGAAATGCGAAATTAGAAAAATGCAATAGTACCCGACCAGGGATTTGAGCCCAAGACCCTCGATCGGCAGTCGCGCTCGCAACCACTCGACCACCGCGCACACTTATTTTTAAAATGAATACAAATAGTTCCTAGCGGGAACAAATTCGATGATTGGTATCTCTATTACATTATAGTTGAAACTCACGTTGTTTTTCGTGTAGGGACTCCATAAAAACATTTTTCGTTTATACGTTTATACATAGCTATAACCTACTCGCAGGAATTTTCGGAAAATGTAAAATAACGAAAAAGAACGATAAATATATTTTTCATACCTTTTTTATTTTACAAAACTTTATAAAAATGTTCCTAGTTATAATAATATCATCGTCAGTGAAGTTTTGAATATAGGTAGGCATCTTTAAAACAAACATAATTATCACTGAATTTGTGAACTCGTGAAAGAGCTCTAAAATCGTACTTTGTAAAACTGTTATGTTATATCACATTTTTAATGAATGGCGTCTCCTACAAAGTGGTAAACAGGTATCATTACTATATATCATTTAAATATATAACTCCTTTTTAACGAAAAAAAATTGTTGTTATATGGCGATTTACAAATATTTGCAATCGGCATAAGTTTCAAACCTTTTAAGCTAATTCCATTAACACATATATTTTACAACCTACCAACTAATATATTAGAACAATTTGTTAATGTTTCATGTTATTACGAAGCGCTAAATGGCGTTACTGTGCAGGCATGTGCAGGCAGGTAGGTAGGTAGGTAGGTAGGTAGGTAGGTAGGTAGGCAGGCAGGTAGGCAGGCAAGCAGGCAGGCAGGCAGGCAGGCGGTACAGATCATGAAAAGCCAAAACTTAGGAACAGCGAGGAGATAAAAATATTCGAAAAAGGCGTGCTTATGACTGAAGTGAGTGATGCATGTAGAAATAACACGTCGTCTGTAACAATAAAGGTATTTGTCACAATAATAACTATTTTTATTTTTATTTTACAAGTATGTTTACCAATTGCCTTAACATAATATGAATATTATAATTTAGATTTTTTTTTATTATTTTAGATCTTTAAATAATAAATTCCACAATAAATTTTAATGCAAATATGAAAAGAAGAGATTGATTTTAAATGCAAATCTCTTCATATTTTATTATTAATCTTTCTAACAAAATACAAACTATGAGTAAAAACATAATACAAGTTAGGGCTAGGCAAATAGTCCTGAGCTAATTATATTTGCGAGTATATTCTCAACAAATATATCGTGGCATCGTATTATAGCAATATAACATTACATTCCATGTCAAGCATTTTATTTTATACTAGCTGTGCCCGCGACTTCGTTCGTGTGGAACTTAATAAAAAAGTTATTGTTCAGTTACTGCGCAGTGGTGGCATGCACGTGGGCTGCGCGCGTTACTGCACAGTACTTGGACATTGCAACATTACTTTATTTTATAATTCTAAAATGTGAGTAGCATAAGTTACTCCTTATTATATCAGATATCTGCCAGTGGAAGTCCCGTTAAAATCGGTCAAGCCTTTCCAGAGATTAGCCGGAACAATTAGACAGCCAGACAAAAATTTAAAAAAAATATATTTTGGTCTATGTACCGTGTATACATACATATGTATTTAGTAAAAAGTGATTATTTTAATATTACAAACAGACACTCCAATTTTATTCATTAGTATAGATTATGGAATATATATGGAAATTATTTTGCAAACTTTGTGTTATTTTTTTCCACGGTGATTTATTTTATTATGCATATAGTGTCTTTATTGTTTATAAGATAAGAGTCAGTTTATAAAATTTTGTTACACAAATCGTTATTAGATCCCAGCTACCTTCAAAATAAAAAACGAAAACTTGCAAAAACTGCCAAAAAGCGCAGCGGCGCAGCATGCCATAGAGCATGGGACACAACATCGAATAGAAAGTATCGAAACTGTTTCTGATACTACTGATCGAAAAAAAAGTATCGTTCTTGTGTATCGAAAAGTATCAATACCTCAAAATATGGTTAAATAGCTGTTTTTACCTCGTGGATCCCAATCCCGTGATCCGATCTCGCATTTTCGTTTCATCGAGTTTCAAATCACAATTTTAAAGATGTTCCACTTTGACAACACATGTTTAATTTAAATTACTTGTATTTATTTATTTATTTATTACATATTTGTTTTTACTATGCACATTTAAAAACATAATAAAAATTAAACTTCCAATTTCTGCACCGTACAATCGCATAAAAATAGAAGTTTTTCGAGCGGTTTCGGCGATAACCGGCTTCAGATTTTTGTTATGTTACATAAAAAATAATAATCTGAGAGTACTGATGTTGCAAGAATTGGTAAATATTCTCGTGGTAACATGTATAATTTTGGGTAAATAACTTTCATATCTTCCAATTCTATAAAAGGATCTACAGAAATTGGTGAAACCTGTGCATATTAGTGAGGACTTATTTCATCTTTTTTTTTTCAGACTATTATAAAGCTTGTCATTCTATTGTTTCGTTTACAAAAAACGGAAATAAACTCGTATCGGACACGTAGTATTGAGTACAAAAATATCGGTATCGAAACGCAAAGTAATCGATAATACAAAATATCGAAACTTTTCCGTGTCCCTACTTAGCGCGGGAAGACAATCACCTCAATGCAGATCAGAGTTGTCAAATTCTGATAGGACGTTTATTGTTTATTTGCCTTACAATTTATCTATGATTGTACATAAATTTTATATCCTGAAGAAAATAAATTAAAGCTTTAGTCATGAGTTATATGTTAGGACATTTGCATAATGGATGGCAAGTCGATCAAGCTATTTTATCAGAAGAAGACCGCGTAGTGGTAAGTCTCTTCCATATATACAACAGTAAGAGATTATAGACTGTAGATGTTTCTAGATTATCAGAAGATAGACCTGTTGCACCTCGCTTTTTATATGGTATGAAATTTCGACAAACGAGCTGGTTGGAACTCACTGCGCGAGTTTGTTCGAGTACATCCGTAGTTCATATGGATTCGTTAGCGGGGATTAGCTGGGTAAAGTAATTCCACGAGACTGCATTATTTGAATGAAATGTTAAAAAAAGTTTCCTACAATACAAAGGCTTGAATGCTTGGGACAATGTATATTAACTGGGATAATGGTACTAAATGTCCCATTGCTGCTGATCTGCTCCCAATTGAAGCAAGAAATACAACCAACACTGTCCCCACAGAGTGGTTTGATTATTTGTGGTAGGTTGTAGAGAGTGCGGCAGGTTGTGGCCGCTCATCACTGCTGCCTCCTTATTTGCTACTGTCTGCATAGCAACAAAAAATAAAGTCTGTCAGTAATGTTTTAATAATTTGCTATCATGTTATATCATGAATGATATAAGCTGTTTAATTGGCCTATTGGTACAGTAGTTGGTATACTAGACTGCTTTGTATTATAGTGGGTTGAAATCTCAGTTCAGGAGAAATATTTGTTTGTGTGATAAGCATAAATTGTCTGGGTAAAAAAAATATCTATATATGTATACATTCGTATGTATAATATATTATGTAGTTTATGTGGAGTCTGGTTACCACAAAATATGCTCTTCCTACTTTGCAATGAGATGTCTGTGTGAGATGTTCCAAAACATTGTATTATTATTCTCTGGTTTTCATATTGTTTGATACTTCTTTTGTAAATTAGTCTTGTGAGAAACATGATACATTTTGACTGTTATTTAAACCTTACATACCACTGTATCATTGTCAAAGTCCCCTTTAAAACCAAACAATTCCCTGCAATTGTTTCTGGTGTTAGAAAATGTATATTTTTGTTTTGGTTATTAAGTCACACTGGTTGAGTGGTTACAAGTTGCAAGTATGCTTACTGATTGTCAAGTCCTCTTCAATTCCAACATTAGGCAAATTATAAAGGCATATTATAAAATGAAATTCCCTGTACTAGTGTGGAGACTAGATTAGTGCCCTGTGTAATAGGCTCACTTCTTACTTCATATAACATAACTGGACAATAACACAACAACACTATAGGCATAAGAATATCTCTTTGGTGAAACATGTAAGGATACCTTTCACAGTGTTACTCTTGATCTCTCTTTTTTTTCTCAACAAGTTTGGTACATTTCCTTGTAATATTCAACTAAAAGTTATTTTGCAATATTCTGAGTTTCACACATGAAGTGTGATGTATCTCTGAACACAGTATGGAAGTGCTCTCCAACAATGCAAGATAACCAATCTGGTGCAAACCTAACTATAACTATTAACAATAGAATTCTGCAAAATAACACCTGACTCAATTAACATTTTCTTTTATCATCAGGTAATTAGATTTGGTCATGACTGGGACCCCACCTGCATGAAAATGGACGAGGTGCTTTACAGCATTGCAGAGAAGGTGAAGAATTTTGCAGTCATTTATTTAGTAGATATTACTGAAGTACCAGATTTTAACAAAATGTAAGTAATTTAACTGCCTCGGTTAACATAAAATTTTTCCTAAAATCATCATTACATTGCATACCTTAGCCACACCTTTCAGTCTGTTTGTGTTCAATCTTAGAAATGAATAATTTTCAATGGAAACTTTAATTCCAAGTATTTCCATTTTGAGGCAACAGTATGCACGGTTACTGTCAAACTGTGAGGCTACTGGTCAGACATACAATTATTAGACTTTTTTAACATTTCTGTATTGAATATTATTGAGATACATATTGTTCAATTCCCGAGTTGGGAACTGAGATTGGAGTTTCTTAATATAAAATTCCTAGAAGTGGCTCAAAGTAAAGGATATGTACCCAGTGTATGGCAATACACTCACTCCTTGTTTCATAGTTCCATTCCATATCCACCAATTACATATATATAATTAGTGATATGTGGATGTGCACTTCACTCTAGCTACCGCTTTGGGGATTACTGTCAGGCGTGATGTCACGTTTTCGTTCGTTCATTTTCAGGTATGAATTATATGATCCCTGTACAGTGATGTTTTTCTTCCGGAATAAGCACATAATGATAGACCTGGGTACTGGTAACAATAACAAGATCAACTGGCCCCTGGAGGACAAGCAGGAGATGATTGATATTATTGAGACTGTGTATCGGGGAGCGCGCAAGGGCCGCGGTCTCGTCGTCTCGCCCAAGGACTATTCTACGAAGTACAGATACTGAGCAAGCAGGGATTATTGCTGGATTCATTGTGTTGAATGTTTATCTCAAATGTAATATTTTATGTATTCTACAGTTGAGTCTCATTTATGATGTATTCATATCATTGTTCCAAGAAATTTTGTATTCAAATAATGACTGGTGTCTAAGTGTAAGATAGTTCATTAAGTTACTTTATTATTTATTGTTACTTAGTTGTTCACCACGCTCACCTGTTAGTGTAAATTTAATAAGTATATGAATTAATATTAAATGTACATATATAATATATAACTTTTATTTTTAATTTTCATCAAATGCTTCATTGACATTGCGCTATAGAAAGGTTCGGTGTAGATAATGGTAGATTATGTATCTGATGTTTACATTTTGCCCTTACTTGCACCATTACCACAGGGGCCATTACGTGAAGCAAATGTTATTAAGTTCGTTTCTCTGAAGAACGCGGTTTCCAGTCTACGTGTACATAAATTTCTAATAGGACAGTCATTAGTATTGACCACACTCAAGCCAACGCCCATGTCAGGCCAATCACCAGGCACCACAGACAACTTCACCGTGTTCTTGAAAAAAGATCTGTCGTCTACATCTATAACTTATCCGTGTCAGGGCGGAGAAATACTACATCCTCCGATCCCCTGCTAGGATTCCAGTGTGTAGTAAAAACCACAAAACCCGATGCTGGCAGATCGGCCTACTTAGACACGGCTACGGGCATTAGCGTAGGTGGTGCGAGAATCCGTGCTTTGCGTTCATCAAACCCGCATGCCCAGCGTGGGGGTTATAGGCACAAATTTCTCTGGGGATGCCTATGTGTAGCAGTGGACTTAAACAGGCTGATAATGATGAGATCTCTTAACAAGTAAGCCGCATTCCGCTTCGACGAGGTCGCCACGAAGTCGGCGATTTCCATCACAGTAATCTGTTTCAAATAACCGACCCGTGCCGTGTTTACCGCTGGAACTATTAAGTCCGTTAAGAATTATACTAAATGAACGCAACGATGACTTCATACTGGCACATAGACTTCATAATTATATACAAAATATGCGTAGATGCTACACCTTATACTGATGGGCAAAGGTAAAAGGTTAGTCGGCTTGGGAAAAAGTGGCTACGCAACTTACGAGTGCGGACAGGAGTCGATTGTCACTGAATTTTACAACCTAACTTTAGCTTTTTTGACCGAAGGTAATATACGGAACTAATTGCCAACCTTCATTAATTGAAGAGGCACCAGAAGAGGAAAAAGATGGATTCCTATATTATTGGCCGTCAACTCACAAGCCAACATGACATGTCGGAATTTTATATTGGGATTTTCACTTTTATCATGGGTGAGTAACTTTAGGTACAACATAAATAATACAATGTGGGTCTTTTGTTCGTTCTTCATTTTCAGATCTCATGATACAGTAATAAACGGAGATGAGGCT
>DWME01008899.1:0-11329 GCA_018244795.1 Parelbella ahira ahira
TCGCCATAAATCTTTAATAGGGGATCTAGTTTCAAGAATCTTCCTTCAATTATTTATTCATATAATACTTTGCTTGAGTCTTGGGTACGATTGACACAATTAAAATAAACGCATCCTTCTAAAAATATTATAGGTATGTAGTTATTACAAAATTTAACAGCACTTGTGTTTTATTCCTTACTTTTAAATTCTTGACTAAGGTTATTAAGAAAATGAACTCAGCCTATTATGAAAATAAAAACAGAAGGGCTGTTGTATATAACGATATCCAGTATGACATTAGAAGCGAGACTAAATTTGCAATGCTATCCGAACGATGGCGTAACTGCAGTCTGCAATTCGCACAACCTAAGCGTACGACATGGTTCAATCACCCTCCGCGAGATGGCAGTGTTTTTCATTTAATATAACTATTAAATTGTAGGAAATTATATAGATGTGACAGCGTTACATTGAATAAAAAAACAAATTCAAAATTAAAAAATTATGCCATTTCAATTTCATATTGTACCTACTACACATTATTTCGTAACTTTTTAAAGACATGCTTCAGCAATATTTCTTAGGGATGCTTTACAGGGATGTTTTTGTAAATCATATCGTACTACCTAGTTCATCTACGAACTAATAGATGGCACTATTGTTACATAATATTACCGATGCAGTTGTCACATAGAAATATATGTAGGTATAAGTGCCCATATACATAGGTATGTGGGGTGGATACTGAAAAAATATGTTTCAAATCAACATTATTATTATATGCTTATAAAATTTCCAGAGATAATTTATATACCTATAGGTACGCACACAAATGTATACAGAAGCCTTGAAAATGTTGTAATTGTACATTCATTATTTAATGTAATTTTTGTTCAGAATCCGAAATAATTCTATTGACGGACATAGTAACACAAAATACTCGATTACATAAAAAAACAATCCTTTGAACATTGATACTGGCCAGATATAAAAACTCTAACATATTCCGCAGTGTCAATGTATTCCAGTCTTGTTATCTCAATTACAAATATTTAAATTTCATCGTGGAGGGAAAATATGGTGTTATTTTTGTATCTCAAACGTATTCACCCACCCACGATGCCTTTTGGAATAATTACATCCATGCGTTCAGACGATAAAATGTTAATGTGTTGAGATTGTAATTTTGACAAACAGTTCATTAGCGAGGAATTTAAAAGTTTTTACATGTCTCGTACTACGTAGCTTCTTTTTTCCTGGTATCTGAGTTCTTAGATGTGGATATTATTTTTGTCATCACGCCAGGTTCTTCATTGGGTTGACAGTGAGCACCGAGTGCCAGATATATTTATTTTATAAAGGGTTATTAATTTTCAATTACACCTTAATGAAATTGTAGACATTACTTTTCATAACTAAAGCTTTCGTTCTACGCCTACGCGATATGGGTATTTTTATTCAATTTAATTTAGCACGACTCGAGACCCAATTATTCATACTTCTACATTTCCATTTAAACGAGGTTACCAGTCTATTTCCATGCATAATAATCGTTCCATAGTTTACTGAATAACATTTTCGCTTAACATTATAACAGCAAAACTCTATAAAATTTTCTTTGAGTCAGAAGTAACGCTACGTAGTACAAAATCGGACGGGTTGATCTATCGATTGAGTGGAGGCTTTATCTAAAGGAAACATCGTGGAACGGCGTGTTTCGCTAAATAAGAAATGCCTACCTTGATTATCACGTTTCCCGTACTACAATAGGGTTATTGTGAGCGTGTGGCAATAGCGACTGTTACGAGCGCTCGCCTATACCCACTAAACTATAGATATATTTCCACGTACAAAAGCAAAAAGAAAAATGACGAACATACATTGTCGACGTATACAGCGTTTAAATGTCGCGTAAAAGTATTGAGAGCGAAAAGTCGCTAAATTTGAGGCGTTCTCGGAGGCTTTTGAGGAAAGCCCGAAGCTGGTGTTATAGGCAATGAGACGGCCGGGTGGGAAGGCTCTATCGGCACTTTACACGCTCTACCGCAGCTAACCTCCGCCCAAATGTAATAACACGCCGCCTGCTCTCTGTTTCAATTTGTTCCCAAATTGAAATTGTTTTTATTTGAATAATATTACTGCTACAGACTCTACGTAGATTGAGAAATGATAGTTATGGCGGTATTGTCGTAGAAATACTTTTCCTAATGACTGGCCCTGCGATTGTAGGATTATACTAAAAGAAAATTATTACATTTAGTTGTTTCGAGGTCTTTTAGCGGAAATAGGTTGAAAACGGAGTGATACTCCATTATAACACGGTAGCTAGGTATAGAAACTATTCCAAAGTTGGAATTGTTTATATCTTATGCTTCTGGAATGGTGACTTTCGGGGCATGAAACACCCTTTGGACTACAATAGGAATTGAAGGATGGCAGCTAGAGAGTATCAGGCAGAATCTGGATGGAGAGAGCTCAAGTAAAGAGGAAAGGGAGAGATTGATGGCGGCCTGCAACAAAATGCTGAAACAATGCTTAGATACTATGTATATCCTAGTGAGCTATTCTTGAGTCTTAAATTTAGCAATTAAATTATTAAATTTAGTATTTAGCATTAAAGCAATTAATTTTTAAATCAACTTATTACTACAACTTATTATTACAACTAACATACTACAAGACAAACTTATTACAAGCAATGAGTATTTCGTAAACGTAATGAAAGCAGCAGATGGAAACACTGTATATTGAATACATATCTAGCTGGTACATAATAGACGAGCTGTAATTAATCAGGAAAACTTCGTGTGCCGATTCTTCTAGACTAGAAATTTATGTTTACTATCGTCATCATTTTTCTCGAAGCTTTTAAAGTTACTTGTACAAAGCTCGAATAGACATCGTTATCAATGCTTTTATTGTTCTGTTGTTAGACTGTTCTCTGGGATTATGATAAGCTAAGGTTATAGTTTGCTACATCAGCTAAGTGTGAATCGGCAGACTTCACACGCCTCGTACAGTATCCTAGTAGACAACAGATTTTACAATTGTTTGGCCCTTGAATTAAGGGCAGACCAGAGACGAACAATTATATAAAATGATAGCTAGTATATGATCAAGTTTGGAATTTATATTTATTGTTGTTCGTATTATATCATCATACTAGGTCACCTTTAGGGTAGGCAGAAAGCATCAGGCTTCAAATTATTCTATACATACATATACATGTATGTAGACCTGACAAGATTCTTTTAAATGTTTTTCGTCTTCATATCCGCTCGAACTTTCCTGATACTTTTGACTCTCCAATCCTCCAGTTTCTTGACCGACACAGGTGAGAGTAGCTCTCCCCCGCTACCTGTATCCCTCAACTTTTCTATAAGTTATATAAAACGTTTGCAAATGTCCCGTGAGACCAGTATAAAGATCACTATTATGTAACCTTAGCAAGTTATTAGAGTTTGAAGACATTTAGATATATGTACTTATAATTGCTATGTAGCTTCCAAAGGGATCCATCTATTCGCAATTTCGGTGCGGTTGGCGGGAAGCGGCTGCATCCTTTATCACGGGGGGTGGAGGGGGCACGGAAAAATTGCACATAAATATTGAAGCTGCCACTTACACGTGCGCCCTCGGCTGGGGATTGGAGTAGGGTGGATAAGCCTGTGGATTATATTAATATCTATTATTGACGCTTAAGACAATTTATTTTAATATTGTACTTTGACTGAAAGAGAATTTTTTAATAGTTACTCTCCAACTATTTTGGCAGTCGAATCGTTTTTATTGATAAATCATTTCTTCAGAACTTACTACAGTTTTTGTAGTCTAAACGTTTTTGAATGGGTTGATCACACAAACATGCCACGTAAGGCTATTGGCGGTTAACAATCTGTAGCTATATTTTTGTAAGTTCGTTATTCGACTGATGGTTTTCGTGTCTCCCTCTGAGATTTACAATTTACATAAATTATGAATTTTAATGTGATTGCTGGACACAGTGTAATGAAGTGTTATTTCTCCGTTATGTTTGTATTTATGTCCTATTAAAGCCATACACCCATTGCCACACAAGTATTTCACATCGGTATGTGTCAGATGAAGATTGGTAAGGGATTAACTCCTTTTAACTTCTTTTACGTAGTTACGCTCTGGGGGAGGCCTATGTTCAGCAGTGGACAGCTATAGGCTGATGATGATGATGATGACGTAGTTATAAAAAAATATATTAAATATTTAAGGATAATGATATTCGACAGTTGCTGCTTACTCGTTAAGGGGCCTGGATTGTTGATAAAGTGATTATTATTAATATAATAACTACATACGACACATTCAGATTTATTATCACCCTTGTCACCAGCCTGTATAAAGCCCACTACTGGGCAGTCGCTTCGCCTATGGAATTTTTGGTCGTAGTTGTAATACAAATCAAAATTGTGATACATAAAATGCACTATAAAATATTGGAATGAACTAGACGGTTTCATACAGTAAAATATATTAGGAATTAAATCCGAGTAGGCAGCTCCACGATACTCCCGCGCGCTAGTGCGGCGCGGGCCCTCTTTCTTTTTCTTGTAGCAAATTTCGCAACAATCTCACTTATTATGCCACACAAATTTCCGCGCCCCGCCCGCCCCTAGACGTGAAATTAAAATTTCCTACGACCCCCCATTTTGTGTATACCACTCGAATTGCTTAATAAATATTGCTATTTATTTCATCTATTATCAGTACCAAGCGCTACTACAACGGCGGCGTTTAAAATATCTTCTGTTTTAAACTTACTTCCCGTGTAAGTTTGTAATTAAGCATTATGTTAGGTTAAAGATAATTATACCATCATGCCTTTAACGACCAAAGGAGTAGGCAGAGGAGAGTAGGTACCTAATATACTTCCATGTTTCACCAGGTGCATGTGGTGCGTGAGCCTATTACCACACATTGGGCATAAGTTCAGACTCCGAGTCACTACTAAACATTCAAAGTCAACAGAACCAAAAGTATTCGACTAGTAAAATCGAACCACGACCTCTGGATCAGCAGTCGCCCTTGCGAAGACCCAGCCAACTAGACGGTTGGGAAGATGATTATAGACAGCTATAATATAGAAATGGAAACTTACTGGTAATGTATAGGTAACCATTTTGATAAGTAGAGGTATACATATTGCTATCATGCTACGAAAATTCGCCAATCTTTTTTTCACTATGAAATATTTTAGCGTAATATATTCAGTTAATTAGCATAATTAAACATGAATATAGCCTGTGTTTCATTTTTATTGAGATCGCTATCGTTTTATATTTCCAGTTTAGATCAAAATACTGTTAAGTTTATGTTCTGTGAGTGTCTTTTATATAATTATTTAAGTTTTATTGAATTAACAATGCTATTTGTGTTACTGTTTAAATTTATGTTATTGCCCAAATTCTAAGTCATTATCCTCAACCAATTTTCTCATTTAAATTTTGTACGCGGTTCTCATCGCAGAATAACAGGGGCTAAAGTCGTAGTTTGCCACACTGACGAGGTACCGATTGGCAGACATCTCACGCCTTACAGAATATCATGGAAAGCTGCAAAGTGTCATGTTTCTTCACAATGCTTTACTTCATTATTATAGCATACAGTAATTTTAATTAAAAATTGCACATAATTTTCATAAAACAAATAGATAAGTTATATCTGCCACATGAGATTTTATCCCCTGTTCTAAATGGTTCGTTGACGGGAACAATTTGTAACGCCCCACGCATCTGAGCCCTCTACCTATTTGGTCCTTAACATAACAAATGTTTCAAGCCTGACTTGAAAATGCTTAAAACCCTTTTACTGCTACATCCGGCCACAGCCATATTTCTTAAATTTAAACAAGCAAACAGGCAGACGGACTTCCTAACGTTAAGTGATCAATGTCGATTAGGGACATGTGAAATGTTAGAGAAGTTGCCGATGCTTTGCTGGCTTTGAAGGAGACTTCTTTTTAGGCCTTTCTTGACCCTGCTTAACAGCGTATCATCAGTCTTTACAAAATATCAAAATGACCTTGTGGTTTTTGAGCACTGACCGATAAAACCAATCCTTCAGGATCGCACATTTCTATCATATCATAAACCTTTTTCTATGGAGGAATTATTGCTTTTATTATATTGTCATGCCAGATTAGGTACTTCTGTGCTAGACGAAGAGCTCCAAGTTCCAATATCTTTATCCATATATATGTATGTACATGCAGTGCTACTTTTTATAGTTTCATTTAATATCATGTAAATATCAATGAAACTAATAATAAATTAATTCCAATTTCCAGATCCTTGCAGGAGCTCTCCCAATTTCCTCAAAAGGTCCGAAAAACTAATTAGATATTTCGTTCCTCATGGTATTGATATCATCAAGCTTTAAATTATTTTCTGTAATTCTAGTTTAGTCACTGACTTGTTCCTCTTTAGAATACTATCCCAATCCATACTAAAGAGGAGATTGTGAGTTATTCCTAGTGGACTAAAACATTCTTATCTAGTTACCAGACGTCAATAGTTTTCTTAATCGACCAGGCTAGTCTTATTAGACTACTAGTCCTATCCTATTGAACTGTTGGGGTCAGCCCTTTTTATACAATATTTTCTATTACATTTCTGGTAATAAATGTACCTATATTTATGATGATATTTTTAAGTAGAGTGATAAACAGGCTTTCAGGGCAAGGCAGCGCAAGGCAAGGTATATCTTAGGTGATGCTGTCTCTGTGCGTAGGCCGAATATCATCAAATAGGATGGGATACTTACTTAGAGTTAAGCGAATAATGATTAGTTGCCAGTGTTAGTGTGTTATGATTAGTGCCAGATTAGTGTGCCATGTATCTTAGTTTTAGCTAAAGGATTTGCCTAGGAAATGCTAGAAACGGGAACGAAATGTGATAAATCTTAGCAAAGGACTGGAATATACTTATTGAGGGAGGCGAAGATCCAACAGTGAACTCAGAGAGGCTGACCATGTCTTGTTAGATGGTCTCGGTAGGCTAATGAGACTAGGCATTTAAATGGGTTAAGATCCTAGCGCGATTCTTCACAAAAAGTTTGCATCTTAATATTGAATACGAATCACTTGTTGTATTGATGAGGTGAGGCGAGGTACATGGTAAGGAAATCGACACATCTTTGAAGACTCCATAGTTTCTTGAAGTCGTGTCAAATCTACGAATCCATAGTTGGCCAGCATGACAGATTGCGTTAACACTTCTCAGTCTATGAATAGAATCATATGCAACAGTGACATGATAAAAGGCTTGATGATGTGATGACTTCTACGCATGAATAATTCATACCTACTGGGTGTGAGAAGGTGGTAGCCAAGTAGATATCATCAGTTAATTTGGAATGTTTTTTTACAATTTGTATGATACTTTTTCATATTGACTTGTAATTTACAAGTTCTTATTATTAACACTAGAGGATTTATAAAGAAAGTTTCAAGATCGTAAGATAATTTTTTGATTGTTGTTCCAGGTTATTATGCGGCTGACGGGGTAAGTAACTAGCGTTCACTACATACCACGGTCACACGTATACCCAGTTAGTTATATATATAGTTTATTTGTTGATCCAGATGATTTTGTATGACAAAAGACGAAAGTCAACTTACGAGAGGAGAAAAAAACAAGTTGCGGGTACAATATTTTGTTAGTGAGATCAAGAATATTTTACCCTTCCTGGCAGACACGGGTAGTTGTAGGAAAAAGGTGTTTCAATAATAGAATTGAAAAGAATCCTATAGAAACAGATAATGGTGTAGTTCTCTAGTGTGGTAATAGTCTAGACCTAAGTGATTACGTCAACTTATAGGTACCATCAGGACTGGTTTGCTTACCAGCTCACAGAATGAAGGAAAAAAGCCTATCTCATATCTAGTTTACAATGAAGCGATTTTTAAGACTGTGTGTAGGGAGTAATACTTAATAAGAATCCCAAATATATGTGTTTTTACGTATTAAAGTGTTGATAGTTTGAGATAAATCAGCTTCAATTGAACAAGGACGTAAGTTTAAAGCTTGTCCCAATTTATTGGTCGCAAATAAAATTTAGTGCTGTTGTATCGACAATTATCCAATTGGTGTAATTGCGGCTGTCACGTCGGCAGCGCTGATGGTCGTCGGAGAGTGACAAAACAAGTTTACAACGAATTTTAAAGCGTTGGATCTATAAACTGCTCGTTAAATCTCGAAGGCGATGCTTGTAAATTTCCTCAGGAGTCGAGGAGTTTTACGACGGACACTCGCCCCGCCCACCTGCGACTTTGTGGTCTCTCGATGGTCTCTATACATCGATCCACCATAAAACTGCAAGAGATGGTCTGTCGGCATTCTTTCCACCTGTAAATCTACCTGTACTTGAGTATTTGTAGTTAATTATTTATTGGCGCATCGTACATAAATCCCTAACTGCTCGCTTGCCGGAACATAGCTTTAAAGGTTTTATAGTTCCTCGTTTAGCCATATTGTGTTGCGAAATCATTCGCACATTTCTCCCGTTCACGTACACCGGCTATATCCCTTAACAACTATTTGTTAGTAAAATATTTTTTTCGCTGCTAACGAAATAAACACTCCGGACTCTGTGTTGCACGAAATTTTATGCCAATGTTTTGTAAAAGATAGGAGTCTCTTTGAAACTCATTCTTGTACCGTGTGTTCGTTTATCTATTATCTATAAAACTGTATCAGAATATTTATTTACCAATAAGAATGTCATCAAAGCGATATTAAAATGGATTTTTTGTAGAGACGCGACTAAATTACATTTTTATTGTTATTAATGGATGTCACGAATTAATTAATTAATTATTAGTTACCTAAAGCATCTTAATATTATGCTGTTTTGCTCAAAACGATACTAAAACGTGTCAGCCGTGGACTCTGCAACAAAGTGAAATGGTAGAGATGAGAAACACGCTTTGAACTTTTATTTCAATAGATTATCTTCGAATTAAATATAATAACGATTGAGACTATTTACAAATTAATAACTTCAGAGCAATTTTATTTATTTCCAATTTGCATTGCAAATAAAATAGAAGGAAATTACCAGAATTGCAATTATGAAAATTAACAATAGGTACCTACATATTGGCATGTAGTTTTGTTGTAAAACACTTTTATATCGGTATCTTAATTGATAGCTAAAGCCATTGAAGTACTTATTCATGTATTTGTTCAAAAGCATTTAAACGACAACAAACAACTCTGGAAAAAGGCGACGATATCAAATGAACGTCCTATTCAATGTACCTGCCTAATTACTGCAAGCGGTATAACTTTTAAAAAAAGTTTTTTTTAATTGAACTTCATTAATTTTACGTCTATTTTATCTCAATTAACAACTTTTTGAAATTAAAGTGAGTACCAATAAATGATTAGATATAAATGAGTGTGGTAGATACATACATACATATATTGTTTAATACACGAGTAAAAACTCTGCCTAAGAGTCCATTTCAATAACGTTTTAAATAGCTTTTAGTTTTCCTTGTAAATACACACAACACCTACTGTTATAGAGGTATAATTGTTTGTGTGTAATAATGAGAACTCTAGCTAATATTTGTGCTAAACATTTTTTATCTATTTTATATTTGCCTCACGATTCAAAGCGAATTTATTATGTGCCGCGTAGAAACTGGTCGATGTGCTCCTCTATAAGTGTCTATGACGAATTAAAAGATGAGTCCATTAAACTTTGCCATTATCGACTGAGAAACGATTAAGAAACAATAAAAAAACTATGCCCCCATCGTTAAACGGATGACCTGAACCATCGAGATCATGGTTTCTGTACGTTTACGGCATAAACATCACAATAACAACATAAAACCTATACTTATGCAATGTTCCACTGCCACACCGCCATACCGCCGACCTGATAAAGCTGAAAAGGCAAGTTAAGCCTATAAAAACCATGCACTAAACACTAGCGACAATCAAAAGTGTAGTAAATAAATGAAATTCTCACGCAATAAACGGTTTTATTCAAATAGTCGTAAAGTTTGTTATTGCACACGTGCTGAGTACGGTTACGACTTGTGAGTATGAATGAAACGTGCGACAGGGAGAGGGATGCTCGTGCGAGAGGGACAGGAGATAACAGTCCGAGCACGTGGCCGGTGTAACACAATTGTGTGCAATTTAGATTTAATGTTTGCAGACAAATATTTTTAAAGTTTTATTTGTATGTAACAACTTATATAGGATAATATTGTATAAATGTACATGACTTTTGGAGTTTATTAATAAATGAAATTAACGTCTTGAAAAATAAAATATTTTTTTTGCCTATAATATTTATAAATAATTAAAGACGAACGAGCAATATAAGTAAATCAAATGTGTTAAATCACGAAGACATGAAAAATTAAATCCAATAGATTAAAAATTGAAAAGACTTATATTTATGAATCCCAAAAATTTTACTCAAGTACTCGTACGTTTTTCGTGTACTTATATTTTAATTTTGATATATAGTGATAAGACAGCACGAGTACCTAGATGAGGTATATTTTTTCTTAAGATAATCTACGGAAGTGAATTAAATTATTGTAATATTATAAAAGCAACAATGACTTGATTCTTTTATAGGGCTTACTTTACTTATTTAATATTAATAAGTAGGTAAAAATGTTTATAATTTACCGAAATTTTTCAATGGCATATTGTAATAATTTGAACGTGTATTTTTTTATTTTAAATAAATTTTTATTTTTGTTTATACAAGATTTAAACTATATTCGTACTGCCACTGTTTTGCTTGATGTCATTCACTTTGACAGCTAGAAGTGCCGGAATGGTTTGTGATTGGCGGTGAATGTTCTGCACCGGATCACTATTGGCGTAGACGAGTCGGCCGCGGGGAAGCGCGGGGCCCGGCGCCATAACGAACAATGGCCGGCTGAATGGTCGTTAGCGAATAGCTTTTATCTCTTTCTAATATAAGCCACGCAGGTAGGAATTAATGAGACGGAGATGGTTCTGACGCGTCGCCCCTCGCGGTCGCCGCTCTCGCTCGCACGCGCTAGCCCCGTTTCGCCGTCTCGCGCGCGGCGCGCGGCAGCGGTAACGCTCGCCACGACGGGGAATTCAGAGTCGTAGAGCCTCATACGCGGGTCATAAACGATCCGCGGCCATAGTAGAGGTGCACGCGCGAGAATCGATCCGAATCGCCGGCGATAAACGCATCTCCCGCGAGGCGATCGTCGCGCGCCGCGTCGCCGCCGAGCGATGAGTTCCAAGTTCATCATCGATAGCATGCTCCCAAAGTACCACCAGCAGTTCCACCACCAGAACTTATT
>DWME01008900.1:0-11328 GCA_018244795.1 Parelbella ahira ahira
TTAAGAAAATATAGACTGCCTCGTTGGTCGAGTGGTTACAAGCGTAACTGCGGATCGGGAGGTCCTGGGTTCAAATCCCGGGTCGGGTACTATTGGATGTTTCTAATTTTGAATTTCTAGTAGTGACTCGGAATCTGGAAATGTGCCCGGTGTATGGCAATAAGTTATTACATGGGGCTTAAACGTAACTGGTGAAACGTGGGGGTCTACTACACTCTTCTGCCTACCCCCTCAAGGACTACAGGCGTGATGTTACACTACAATGAATAAAATGGTAGCACGTCATTAAATGACTAATGATGCTTAGTCGTTATGTCATTAAATAACAAACAATTCCTTCGAGGAAGTCATTAACTTTCAATTCATCGACAAGTTTCGTCATTATCGTTCTGGCACGTGACTTTTCTCTCACTCAATCACTAATCACTATTGATAAAAGTAGGGGTTGCGGGATACCCCCCTTCCTACCCATCATTTTTAGTTTTAAGTGTAATTCAATCGAGGATAAACGTAACTGGTGAAACGTAGGAGTGTACCTACTTCATTCCTCTGCCTATCCCTTCGGAGATTACAGGCGTGATGTTACGTTGTTACGTTAAATCGAAAATGTTTTATTGAACTATTTCTTACTTGAAAGGAAAATTCTAATTCTTCTGTCTAGTAATATAAAAATATTGTTTTACGTGTCGTAATAATATAACAATAAAAATATCAAATATCTGTATTTTCTTGTAATTTATTTGTAACAAATTAAAAAATAAACATCAAAATGAACGAAGTTCAACACGATCTTTTTATGTTTTAACGCCACATTAAATAAAACAGTTAATGAATGAGGTCTGGAAATTAATAAAATTTTGTTGATAAATCCATATCCCCTTCCTTGTGTGCCCTATCGCCCCTATATATCATTTGACCTACTAGCAATATCATAAGAATCTATAGCGCTCAATGGTGGGCGGAGCCACTATCAGGAATCTGTAAAATACAACTATATTCCTCGATGCATATAAAATCTCTATACCCTATATTCTTTACAGGTTTCGATGGATAGAATTTGTTTTTGGTTTTCAGAGACGGAAGCCTAAAGGTATAATATGTTCTACTCCGGTTTCCAGAGACGGAAGCCTTAAGGAATACGTTCTTCTTTGGTTTTAAAGACGGAAGCCTAAAGTAATAAGTTTTACTCAGATTTTTAGAGATGAAAATGTAAGGGAATATCACAAGACATCGATAATTTATATATTCTCATTTATTTGTTGGAATTTATTTTGAAACGCATTTTAATATATCTGGCTATGGGAAACAATATTTTATCTTTGTTTGTCATTGAATATCCACTTTATATAACATGAATGTACCAAAATTAAATACTAATTTATTAAAAATTACATGACGTATAAAAAAGAGCGAAAAGGTTACTCAACAAGACCTTATAATAAGGATAAATCTGTTACTGATATCAGCCTCCACTAAGATTACAACCAGAGGCTGTAATAATTTATAATCAGACGGCCTTCGTGCTCCTTTTGTAACATAAAAAAACCTTAGCCAAGAAAAAATATTTTAAGCCGGTACACTGTAAATTCTCTTTGCATTTAAATATGAAATCGGTAAAAGCGAATCAGTAAAGACATCTAACCCAGTTTCATAGAAAGTCGTAAAATACACGCCGACCCTGCTATGAAATATATAAGAAAAAATAGCAAAAATAACGTATTCGCTCATTTATTTACGAGTACAGCCTCAGGGCTCAGCTGCCTCGGGCCATTAGCAGGACCGCTATAGCCACGCAGTCATCCCTTTTTGTTTTACTGAACCTCCATAACGCTATCTCATAGAGAATCGCTACCCTCATTCTTCGGATACAACACTTAAACTTTGGACAGCTATGGAACATTATTATGCTTTTATGTTATGTGAGCAGCGTGGGCCATGTGTGGCGGTTCTTGAATTGGACGTTTATTATTACACAGATAATGGATTCACCATTTGCATATATATAATAAATAAATAATAATAATCGAACTATTATCATTTGCGCAGGTTTCATCACGATGTTTTAAAACGGACTTTTTTAAAGAGGTGCGCGGCATGGATTTGAAGACGGATTGAGAGACTGAATTCGTAACCACTAGGTTATCACTGCTCTTGTACAACCTTTTCTGTAGAAATTAAAGTCAGGTGCTTTGCAGTATATAATGATTTTGCGATAATTACCGTAATTAAGTTTCATAGGCGTATCTTCAAAACATTTGTCAAAACGTTGCTAGAATTTTGTTTCTTTTACGATACTTACACCATCATCATCGACATCATCAATCTGTTTTACACCACTGTTCGACATAAGCTACCCCATGGGGTTTTTGGGAATGGCACAGCGCAACTTCTCGCACCGCTTACGCTACTACCCGCCAGCGGCCAGGGCATATAACTGTGCCTAGTAAGGATGTGCTATACTACGAGCGCCCGTTATCAGAACATCGCCTATAGCAGTATAGTTAAAGAACCCAGAGTATAAATCCAATGCAAGCCGCTATACAGCATACAGAGATGTGGTCGTAGCTGATTTAAAATATAATGTTTCAGAAAAGATTACCCTTACCAGTCAGTACGAAGTTGGATAAAACAAAGTCAATTCATAAACATAACAAGCTCAACTTAGGTTAAAAGCATTTCTAAGAAATCTAATCATTTGTGGGCATCCCATTGCGGTGAATATTTTAATGCCCCAAGAGCTTTTCATGTTACTAATTATTCACATCCGAATAAAAATCAAGCTTCGCTTTGATGTTATACGGCCCTGATAATAAAATGGTGACTTAATTTGAAAACGGATATTAAAGAACCACGAGCCGCTTCATACAATGTTCATAATTGCGTTAATGTATTTATAACTTAGCATGAACGGATACAACTTTGTCTCGATTTTACAGCCCTTTGTTAGTCTAATAATTTTAAATGAAATTACAATAGCTGTACTTTTATAAGTACTTATTTCAATATATCACTCTTCTATTATTGCAATAGTCAGAAGGGAGTAAACCCGTAATTATTCTCAACGACTAGAATCATCTTCGTCTTTTCCATTCGAATGAATATAACTGGCAATATCTTCCAGAAACACACATAGTTCGGTGAACCTATGGACTTTTATGAAATCCTCATAATTAGCACATTTTAAAAATCAGGTTATCTTTTGAACTTTTCGAAAATGATTTCAATAAACATTTCTGATTTTTCTGATGATCTGATATTTTTAAATAGTCGAATTTGTTTCTTTACATAATCTCTAAACGCAACAGAATCACTGGGAAATGCCGTTAACCGCGTTCCGATCGGTCGACCCGTTCAAAAGTTATGAAGGATTTGGATACTTATAGGTACATGTACACACAGACACAATCTTCATTGTAAAAATCATCTCAAAAGCTTCCTAGAACCTCAAAACATAAAGATGTGCCGAAACCTCGATTTTAGATTTGGGAGGGGGAGGGGGTGCAATAACTCCCCAATTTTTGAAAATATTTATACTTTCATAGCAGGAAGTTGTATAAACAAATTTGGATGGGCAGCAAATATTATTGTCTTTTATAATGTATAATGTCAAATATTTTTGACTTTAAAATAGGATAAAAGTACTGCGAACGGGTACTATAGTACTATAGCAACAAACCTTGGAAATATAATAAAACCATTAAATTCAATCTGTATCCTGTATGTGGTAAAAACAAATTCTTTCTCACAGCAAGATACAAAAACAAGTACTAATAAATGTGGGAAATGCGATTCTTTATCTGCAATAATCAATAACGTTTGTATATTGAGTAATAAATTTTAAACAAATGCTCCTTTTCAATATCAATTACACTCATGACTCATTTCAACCTACCCGACATAACTGCGCATGTCGATTCTCAGAGGAGAAGAAGAAACTGAGATCAAAGGATTACGGAAAAAGAATAAATCTTCACAACTTTTGCTGAGATAAACATCTGATACTGGTTTAAGTGACGAGAAGGTTATAGAGCTCGCAGGATACTTTTTAAAATACCCGTGAAGTGATACATGATACGGGTGCAAAGAAAAGAGCGGACAGCGGATGACCCGGCACGGTCAATATTGATTCAGTGGTAATGCGACATTCCGTTTTCTATATCCTTACGATAAATAAAAGCACATTCAGACATATGTATCGACAAGTCTACGATGATGGGTCTTGCTACATTTTTAAGAATCGCGCGCACATATACCTACATAACATATCCGGATATGGTCATATACCACAAACAAAACCTGCCCCTAAAAACGGTTTCTGTCTATCGGTATCTATGGTCCACTTAATTTATGATTGTGAAACAATCCCGAGCAAAATTTCTTAGAAAATAATCAGCTGTCGCATCTACACACCAGTCGCTCTGTGGTAACGAAGGATTTTCCGGATAAAATAAATCTTAAACCGAATACTCTTCGATAGTTTTCTCCAACATAATTACGGTTGGAAGCACTTTTTTTGTCGACTTCGGATTTAGAATGCCACTGTACGAAAGTTCCTTTGTTTTGCAACCAAGTTGCTCATTTTCCGGACGAACGCTACTAAAGTGAATAGGGTCTGAGTACTCTAAGTTTTGCACTTAAATTTTTATAAGGAAAAAGCGAAATGATACTTGGGAAGTATGGGTTATAACTTTTATATTGTTATGGCACATTCGAAGTTGGACACAATGATGATTTCTGAATAATAGGGTCACGAATAAGATGATTCAATTTTTGCTATCAGTACTATACTTATTGTAAAATACATATTTATGTCAACAGTGATAATTTCATTAAAACAATGGAAGTCAGATGTATATGACCAACATTACAATGAGATTCAAGCTCAGTTAGCTTGTCAAAAGAGAAACAAAAATGTAAGGCAATTATGCAGTAAGTAGAAAAAACTAATATTAGATTGGAAACTACTGACAAATTCACACACACGAAATGTGGTACTGTTTTAGACACTGAAGGCGATGATTATGTAACGTTAGTATAGATACATATTTACATCCATCGGAGAATAATTATGTATATAAAATTATATAAGCGGAACACGTTCCACTGATAATACAAGAACATATAAAAATGAACAACGGCAGTGCACCCATCATTCAAGAACCAGGAAATAAGGGCACAAAATTCATCGCCAACGCGAGGCCATATATAATTATCAAAGCTGACCCGCATCAAGGCGAGACCTTAGCAAATCCCAAAATATCAACAGCGGGTCACCGCAATCCCCAAAGAACGCTGCGGGATCCACGCAGGCAGTAGAATAAATAATAAATACAGTGAACCGCGAATTTATAGACCAGAATATTCCGGGTTACGATGCAGTTCTTTACTATCGATTCAGTGCTGGGGACACAAGGCTAGTTTCCTTTAAATATTAATCCAAAGAACAAAAAATCTTTAGCAAATGACTTCTTCGCATCCATTATCGATCAAATTATGACTAATGATGCTGTACAAATTATAATAAGTTATTAAATAATGCCAATCCATTTTGCTTGGTCATATCAAATAGACTACAATTTATAGCACGTAACGTATAGTAGTGTCGAGATCAGAATGATGGAAAAATTAAAAGCGTCATGGAATTTGTCCAATTTTCATGTTCAATATGACATTGTTTGTTCCCGTTCATAGTATAATCAGTAATAGCATTGTTTCTAGAATAAAATGTATTAACGTTTCTATATCTATTGTGCCTTTGTATCCGTCATACTTTATTTTTGATAGTATTTAAATCCTTCTTTTTGCTTTCGATCCAATAACTAAGATCTATATTCCAGAACTTGTAAAAAAGGCATCTTCAGTGTAGTTTATCGCCCATTGATCTCAGTCTGACAAGAAACTGGTGTGGACTGAATATGTGATTAGGTCCATACATTTTTTCTGAGATAAGTTGTTAAACGGGGTCACGTATTGGGGCTTTCCGATTTTATGTGGTTCGCGTTGGCAACTCGATTTTATATGCTTTTCGGGGATGATTTTAACTCTTCATTGGAAAATAAGGGTATCCCGTTTATCCTTTGGGTTTCATAAGCAATATCTTTTAATAACGACGTAAGCTGACGTTTGGACTTAAATGACTAAATTAGCACCTCCATTACAAACGATATTAAGGTTATCGAATAACTATATTTCCATAGAAAATTGACTATGTATAGTTAAATAAATAAACCGTTTTTCACCATACTAGGAATAACACAATTAGGTATATAGTACGAAAGATATCTAAACATCATTAACATGCTACAATGGACGAAGCATCTGCACTCCGCATACCTTAAAACTCTCCATAATATCTAAAGCGCCTAAAGTCTGATAAACCATCTTTCGTCAGCGTAGTAAATTATAGTCCTGACTATTTTCATCCTACGGTTGAATAAGCTGCTGAAAATGATGGATATAGTAATACATGAGAGAAAACTGCTCGCAATACACTAGTTTTGAATATACATATTTACCGTATACCTGATTGAGTGGAACTTGGCGCCGGAAGAGATCGCTTGCCAACCAAAAATGTATATTTAATAAAAACTTTAGCAATCCAATCCAGTAGACCGTGGCCACTGGATTGCCAAGTAGCAACGTGTCTGTTATCCAGTTATCCATTTATTTTAATCCCCCCAGTTTTTCTACTGTTACTAGTGAAATGGAGTCTTCATTATTACAGCCATATTTATCATATCAAATTTCCACGTGGCTTTGACTATTACGGTGCTTTTCCGAATTTAGATCACTGTTTGGTCCAAAATGAAATGCCATAATTATATCCCAAACAGCACCGTTCGAGATTTTCAATAAAATTTATCTGTTGTGGAAAAATAATAAGATAAACTAGGTAACAATGTCTACCAATTTAAATAAAATATAATATATTTTATATTATATTTTATTTTTATTTTATATATCAACAATTAGTTAATAATTTGTATGACAAAGTAACTTGCAAGTATTATTTGGTACTAATATATTTGGGGCAATATTCGTAACAATTGTCTCCATATATCTAGCTATTTCATTCTTACTATATTTTACCATTGGATATAATCCTTGAAAAATTCGCTCATATGTATTTCAAGATAATAATCAGCTGTATTTTAACAGACTGCACCACGATTTACATAATATTATCCACTATCCATCAAAATTAAGTTTCAATTATGAATAATATTTGACTATTGATTTTCTAAAAACATGTTAACATTCAAAACCGTTTATTCGCCTTTAATAAAAATATAATTTTTTATAAAACTGTGTTTCAACATTCATGACTCATATCTGAATAAATCAAACGCAGTACTAGTTTGTAGCCACCTACTTAGTTGGTATGCTCTGTCACTCACAATTTATTCGTATGCACGTTCCCGGGGTAAATACCCTTATGTAACTAGGTTTTCCTTTCTCTCGCACTCCACACATACCGATTTGACATTTTTCTCTCCCTCATGTAGCGGCATTTTATTTTTATGGCCTTGTCTCTTCGAATATTTCCAGTTGTCGTTCTCCGTTGTAATTCCAAATAATTCCCGAATACTTGGCAGTATTTCCTACGTGCGAGACGATAGTCCGATGTTTTCACAACACGAAATGGAAAAGTGAAACGAAACAGGAAAAGATGGTAATAAGTTTGCTTCAAGGAGTTCTTCGTCTTCAGTTGCAGCACAAATTGTTTATATTGCTTGTGTGTAAGATGTTGGAGATAGCACAACTATTATGCGGGAACTCCGCATTCTTCAAAATTGCTTTTAATTGTTCACGAAGTTCGTTTGCGAAAAGTATAGTCTCATATGAAACTGACCTCTTCACGCGCAATAAGTTGGGCAAAATGTTTTCTGATACAAATAATCCTTTCTTTCTGATTCTTGATGGCGTTTTAAAAACCATCGATTCTTTTGTACCCATGGATACTTCTAATAGACTCGAAGCATAGTAAACCAGTGCTCGAACTCCATAGAGAACAACAAGTAAAAATAAAGAAAAGCCAGCGATCATGTAATTCTTTTCCACTCTTGTTACAAGGACTAATTTGTCATATTCATTGAGTTTTTTAGTATACAGTATTTGGTGGATGTTCTGTAAAGGGATATACATACCAAGGTACATGATTGATCCGAAGTATATGATGATTGCGAGGAAGTAATAAGTCTTGTGTCGTGTAACTGCGCGGTTGAAAAGCTTTGTGATGTTACGGACATCGTAAATTGGATTGAGCATGACGAGGATTATGGCCATTTGTATCAGCAACAGACACCCTAAGACAATACAACTGGTATCCATTTTCCTGCCTATATAGAGGTCGGTATATCAGACATAGCTCTCCCATTAAGGCATTTTGTACGGCTTTGAATATTTGAAGCGTAAATCACTCGATTCTACATTTCGGTTGAACGTCAATCAAATGACAATTCATGACAAGATAGAGACAGCGTTCGTTTTGTAAAAATGAGTATTTTCTTCTTTTGTAACGCTCAATTCAACGCTGTGTATTGATAACTGCCATTGAAACATCAAATTTGTTTTATAAATTCTAGGTGACATTTTGAATTCTACTACTCCTTTATGCGAAGAATTTTACTGTTCTTGACATTTTATATATTTTGTAAACGAGTTATTTTCTATGAAAATGTACATGTGATAGCAATGTTCTTCACAATTTAAAATGTAGAATAATGCACAAATTGATATTCCCCGTTTATTTGATAATTGATTTTTTTCACTTTTAATAAAATAGTTGTTCGGTTTATATTAAGTACAATTTACAGTAAGATTTACAACAATACAATAAAATGATCAACACGGCTGATAGACTGCCTTATCCACTTATCATGACTGCTTCTCACCACTTTCTCATTGCTAAGAATGTTCACAATAATTCATATAAAAACACGGGTGCTAATATTATGGCCTAATTAGGTGACTTATGATTAAATCAGATCAAAATATTGTCAACAAAATGAAATATTGTTACAAATATTGTACAGTTTTTTAATAACAATATCTTTGTAATAATAAGTATAAAAAATATTTTCTAATAAAGTGTTTTAAAAGATTACCTCAAAAAATATATAATTGTAACTAAACTTTGTCAGCCGCAATTGAAGCGTTTGGCTAATGTTTACAAGCACACGGTCCAGGCCTTTCCAATTTTGGACTGAATTCGTGTTCTGCAGCCAATTATAATATTAGGTTGGCAGCAGTAATTTTAAAGTATGCGGAAAAATAAGATTACATTTTGTAACAATCATTTTATTAGATAAAAAACAAATATCGATTGCCGTTACAAATTTTTTCCTCGATTCTTAACTTTTTTGCCGTAATATTCGTGAAAAACTTCTGTTACTAAGGTAGTAGTAGAAACCTGTTTGCCCGTTTCTCTATTCAGAATTGCATGACGACACATTAGTTCAAAGTCTAATAGACGAGCTACGGTGACAAGGAAATTAATTATTCTTTGGATTAATAGCAAAAGAAAGAGAGCAATGAAAAAACAAAAGTAAGAAATTGACACTTCACTAATGAAAAATTCCCATATTAGGTTAGAATTGTTAATTTTATCTATGAGTTGGTTATAATAGTACTTCTCCAGTCCAATTTCAAGCATTGTATTGATGACCAAGCAACAGATGAACACAACGAGAATGTTTGATGTGTAATATGGATTTTTTTGAATCTTATACCAGTAGTCCCTAATGAGGTATGGCTCTCGAAAAGGTTTTAATAGTGTTATTATTATTACTATTTCTGTAAATATAAATAATTCAATTACTGCACGAAATATATTGAACATTTTTCGATTGTTTATTAGTTTCCCTTTCAAATTTCATTTGCAGCCTTCTTTACGACCTTTGATATTTGGTGGTTATCGCTTTCTTCGTTATCAGTATCATTGGGTACAATTTCAAATATTACTTCTGTATCGCTGTTTTGTTTTGCACCGTTTATTTCATTACGCTTATTATTAAGTGTTCCTGACAAAGTATTTATTTGAGGTTTTTTAGAATCAATAGTCACAGTGTTTTTATTCTTTTCAAGAAGTTCTTTGGCCTTGTCAGCTAAAACGGACAGCCTTTTGGGAGTATTTTTTAAGAATGTTCTTATTTGTTCACGTTCTGCTTTATCCAAATCTGTCGGTACGGGCCACGGTACGCCCTCGGCTTCTTCAATAGATTCGTCAATAAAGTGTGCACTATCAGAATCGAAATCTTGGTCATTAATTAGCGCTATATCCACTAAATCATAATTTGCCATCAACTCTGAAAATTCGTGAAGCTTCGCTGAAAAATGTATATAATCAAACAGCCTAATAATGACTAACAGAAAAAATAAGGAAAATACTCCGAGTACATAATTCCGGGACGCGTTAGTGCACGCAATTATTCTTCTTAAAATGTCTTCGGGCATCTCATTTTCTCTCCCATGTTTTGAATATTTAAATGTGGTCAATATCCATGTCGGGCTCAATATTCCATAGCAAACTACTATAATACCATATAAAATTAACAATAGCGTAATCAAAGGACCATTACGATCAGTATCAGTGAAGTTATAAATGAACTTGGACAAGCTCACGATGTCGATAAATGACGTTAACAAAACACAAATTATTACAATTTGTACAGCATTAACAGAAACCAATAAGGTTGTAGAAATATCTAAATACATATCCTCTGAATTAAGGTAACTACTAATTTCATATATTATTACCTTTCCAATATAATAAAACAGTTCAGTTATGTTGCCATGATTCTATAGATCAATATTATTATCAACGTCAAATACGATTACGTCAAACCATTGATTTTTAAGCAAGGTACAAAAAGAAGTTCTTAATCTGATACTATCGTTTAAAATGACAAAATTGCTGTACAAGATATAATTACTTGCGAAAGTATCATAAATATTACATTTTACTTTAATGAAAAAAATGAACTGGCTGAGAAAATTAGTTAAAATAAAATTTTGAAAGTGCTAGTTCTTGAGAACGAAAATTATTAAATTTAAACTTCAAGGTTACACAAATAAACAATATGGGCAGGAAGCGGATAATCGAAATAGGTACATGAAATATTTTCATTTTAGAACTGTATCCAGATATTTTTTATTCAATCATCATCATCATTGTCAGCCTATTTCCATACAATGCTGGACATACGAGTAGACCTCTCAATGGCACGCCACTGAGCTCGATCTTCAGGTCGTCGCGTTCTTCTTCTTAGCGTGTCGATGACAAACACATTTTAAGTCCCTAAATGGTTTTAGCCCAGAATTTTGCCA
>DWME01008901.1:0-11328 GCA_018244795.1 Parelbella ahira ahira
CCCCACCGATAAAGTAATACAATAATCTTTCCATAGTCACTGCCTTTATCGTTCCACTGTTGGACATGGGTCTCGACTCAAAATGAGAAGGGTTAAGGTCATAGTATGTTACGCTGGCCAAATGCGGGTTAGCAAACTAGCCTTTAAGCGATTAACATAAAGTATTTTTGAATGTATTATGAAACAATAAATATTGACAGCCTCATTGGTTGAGTGGTTGCAAACGCAACTGCTGATCGAATGGTACTGATTTCGATTTCCAGATTGGCTACATTCGAATTATTATAACTCAAGATTTCTAGTAGTAGCTCGAAATTTGAGTTTATGCCCATGTGTATGGCAAATGACTCATCTTCTATTCCGTGTTAGGAAATAGATTTTAACGGGTGGATCATGGGAGCGTATTACACTAATGGAGCTATCCCTTCCCCTGCCCCATGAAGAATTCATGAAACAAACATCTGCACAGGTGACCTGATGGACGTGCTGGCGCTGTTCACGTCGTCCGTGAACTTCGTGCTGTACTGCAGCATGAGCCGCCAGTTCCGCTGCACGTTCGCACGGCTGGCGCGCAGGATGCTCTCGGCGGCGGAGGAGCCCAACAAGCTCGCCACCAAGCTCGAGCCCACCACCCAGGTATGTGCTCGCTTTGACAGCTTAATTAATCCCTCCCCTATCGCGGGCACACGAATATATAATTCCGTGAGCAAGCAATCTAGTACATGATAAGCAGTCGCGTTGATCGCTGTCGAAGTTTATGCAAGCGAACTTAATAGACACAAACAAGCTTTCGAGCACTGAGTAGCGCAAGGATCGCAGCACAGTAGGACGTTGCCCCGCAGTTTTAGTAAATATGAAGGTGAAGGTACGTTTACAACGACAGCAAAAATAAATCGCTAAGAACACTTTGAATTTTTAAGGACATCAAAACTAATTTTTACTGACCTGACTCAGCGCCGTGGCTTTTGTCAGACGGTGAAGAACGTTAAATAAAAAAGCAATAATGTCTTCAAAAAATATCAAAATCCTATAATCGAGATTTCAGTCTGTTCTCATGGCTTCTATTAATCTGGCCATCGTTTACATTTACCAAAGAAATTCCTAAGAGGCCGGAGAGAGTGGACGATTGCTCAGTTACCATTGTGGTGGAATGTTGTTCATAGGAGGTCATGTTGCAGATCGTTCCCCGCGATGCACATAGTACGTACACTCGCACATTGCCCACTTGCACGTGGTGTGCCGCGGGCGGGCCGCGCCCCAGTGACGAGACACGCCTCCCGTAGCTTCTTGTTAACCTCTTCCGAGAGTTAGTGTCGATGTCCACACGTGAACATCTAACATTTACCACTAACGTAGCGAGAGAGGACTCACTCGGCACTCGCTTATGTACCGCTTGCACCGTCACCTTGAGTCTGTTCTAACGTTGTATGAACTGTCTTTGCATCATTTGTTACCAAATGTGTCCTTAGTTAACATTATTTCATTACTATTACACTAATATAGAATGTACGAGTAACGTAACATATTAAACTAACATGTAGTAGTAAATATTACATAGTTAAATTCACCAGTTTTCATAAGCATGTATAGGATTCAATCTATTTTAAAAGGTAGTGAACTCTTTCCGTTAGTTTCACCTGTGAACTGCTTTCCCAGTTCATAAAAAATAATACTCACATGACATTGTACCGAGTCAACTTGTGCGGTTCACAGACAAGGAACGTCTCAACTGAGTTGCAACGAACCTATTGGTCTAGTTAAGTCATATTGCCTTTACAATATGAACGGAACATCAAGTTTTTTTTGCAATAGCTACTAAAGCCAAGTTTGTCGAATGATCGATGGCCTGTCGGCCGGCGACACGGTACTTGCAAATTAATTCACCGAGCTCCAAGGTACTCTCGTTCTACTCCAAATTTATTTACTCAAAAGTTATTTACTTCTTTCAGTTTTTCCTTAATCGAAATCAACCGAAATATTAAGAAAAATCCTTTAACACCCGTAGCCTATTTCAGGAGAATTTATATAATTACAGATTTCACGCTCTTCATACTCCTTAAAATGAATAGAATTTGAACAATTATTTTCTTCCAGGTCACCGGGCCGCTATAACGACAGACCCCCGCCCTGCTCAGGGTGGCGGAGGAGAGTATAATGTAGAGTCACTCAGGTAAACAATAAATCGTTTGTTCATAAATCTCCGTCAAACATGTTATATTTATGAGGATTCAATAACAATTTTCGGTAACGAAGCCTTAGCGAGCATCGACAAAGGCAATATCTTTGATGTTAAATCTAAATAATTCCAATTTCGAACCTAATATTTTCTTTTGTATTTGTTACACAATACTTGAAAAACAAACGGTGGGCTTCTTTTTACGATACACGAGCGTTCATTGTACCCATATTAACATTGACATGTATAAATGTGGCCGATACCTGAGTTAAGTTGTATGTTAGCTCATATCAGCTAAGGAAATGGCAAAAGTCAAAACCCAACACGATAGATTGAAGTGTCCTTTGTTATAAAATTACTGCACATAAGTAATATTCGGAATTGCCGTATCAAATAACATCCCACGTTGTTCTAGAACAAATAGTCAGACACATGAAAGTTGCGTTCCCCGATCGATATCTTCAATAATAACACTCAAACGAGTTTGTACCTTTACGCGTACCTGTACTACGCTTGCCCGTCGCAATATACGACTGAAAGTTTATTGAAAGTTTCCGTCACAACAATAATAGAAATACGTAGGTACATCAACTTCACCAGCAGCTGATTTAAAACTTTGCTGGATTACCACTTATAAGGTGGGCTATTATAATATGTACGACATAAGAAGTCCTTTAAAAAGAAATGAGAAATATTAAAACAGTCCGATGTAATTAGGAAATAGGTGAAATAAATTTATACTTTTTTAGGTCACAAAGTGATTGTAACGAAATATATTAACATCGTGATAAGGAGTGGACATAGCCCTTAATTCAATTGCGATGACCCTTACTATACTCAAAACTAATTTAAGTAAATCGGTAGACAGGAGCAAACACGATTGCCACGGCCGCGAGCCTTCACTTGTAGGAACCTGGCCACAACTATTTCCGCTTCACAACTAAGCACTTGTACTTTTAGTTTAAAATTTTTCAGTACATATGAGCAAGAACATAACGCAGTTCAGCCATCACGTTTTACACAGCGCTCGGACCAACCTCGAGTAAGGGCGCTGGTTATATTGGACATATTCTTTCACCAATTGTTTTACCTTTACAAGTAAACAATTTTGATCGAACTCAAATAGAACATAAAAAGCAACAAAAAATTTAAAATGTTGTCAATCGCAGTCGGAGCTGTAGAATGCGGGTTCTACGACTGTGTAAAAACGGCGAAGAGAGCACAAACTCAACCAAATTAAAGATAAGACCGTGTCTTTCGCTGTTACTATAAACAAAAGCATAATGCGACAAAAATATATCATAATGGAGCCGTCTCCGTTGTTTGTTGCAAGGACATTTAGCAATAATTTTGTAACAAAGAATTAAGGTTTTAATCAAGTTAATGGAAGTTCATGAAGCGCTACTTTTCACATTATCTCTACAAATGAAGAGTAACAGACACTGTGACACCGCACCGGCGCGCGGCGCGCGCACTTGGTATCGTGATAGAATAACTATTTCTTTCATTACCGCTCACGCAAATCAGAGTGCTGCAGTTGTGGTCAAAGGCAACACGTAAATTACAAAGTACATAAATAAGTTGGTAAATGAGTTGTTTTTGTCTTTTTATGTGGACCGTAATAATTATAGTTTTGTAATGTAGGTACTAGTAAGAAAAAGAACATATTTGGGGTTAGTGATTATTTATTATAGATACGAGTATGTTTATGATGATGTGTAAGGAGTTACACTAGAAACCAAACATTGCAAGTAGTGCTGTTTAGTGGCAGAGGCAGAGGGGCGTCCACAGGCAAACTTAGGACCTCGTGTTCCATCACAATCAGGGTCATCGAGTGGACAATCTAACAGCTCGGGTCTTGGAGCGTACAAAAAGTAATTATTCTTCTTAAGTAATAAAATCATACACCACGTTGAAAGAATAAAAGCATAAATGCTTAAAAATGAAGTTTAATGCGTTTTTGTGCCTTGCCTTATTCGTTGTACTTTACGCATACGTAATGAGAACGAAATGAAAGTCGCCGTTTTGCGCACAATAATGTGCCGCAAATTAACTTTGCGATTAACTCGGCGATGTTTGCTTAGTATCCCAGAGCCTCGCAGTCAACATATTTATTCAAATAAAAGTCACTCGGCTAAACCTACAGCGTCTCTACCGTATGACTGTGTAAAAGTTGTTTGATTCGTTAAAACAGTGCTTGTACATGCATGTTTCTCTAAATGATATGAAAGCAGTGTGCCTTCGAGCATTTTTCGATGCGTCCGCGCAGATGGCGCCTATTAGCTGCCGGTGTTGTCTGTTAGTAGATATCTATGAATACTCGACGGTATATTCCACTAAGTGTAAAGATTATCCGATTATAATTTCTGCAAAGTGTGATTTTAATGGTGACAGAATTATCTCCCTCTGCCGCTAAGAATCAACGCTTGTATTATTATATCGGGTATAAAGCGGGGGATAGGTAGCTACTGTTAATCGTCGCCATGTTAATAAAAATACGGTAGCGTTCTACTCGCGCGTCAATTGTCGTTGAGATTGGTCTGAATTGACAAAGACTACCTACAACTATTATTTCACATCAGATGCTACGTAAGCAAGTCTATTCATTGGTTGGTGAGTAGGATATGAATATGAAAAATGGTTAACACGTAAACGTAATATACAAGAGACGTTTAAAATAGAAAACCAATTATGCCGTTTTTGTTTCAGGTAAATTTACTCTCTGCTGAAGGATTTCGAAAATTGCAAGCACTTAATTCAAGTATTAAACATAGGAATAATAAATATTGTAATAATAAATAATGTCTAAGCACTAAACTGTAATATATTGAGAAATGAAAAAAAAACAGTTGTGGTCTCTCGAAAATATTATGTCACTTTCTAGTATTTGCGTCTTTTGAGCCGAGACGCAAAAACTAGGTTGTATTAGTATGTTACATTATAGAAATTGTAATCATATTCGAAATAGTATAAAAGTCTATTCACTAGTCGTGTAAGTTTACTTTTAGGGTCCAAAAGTAAGTGTTAGTGATTCTTAAGCTGCTAATCTTTTTATTCTTCTATTTTGTACCAATCTATCATAATTATATATATACTTTTGTCGTAATTACTTTTCTAGCTTGTTTGTGTAATTTTGTGCAGTTTAAATTCGTACACTGCTGTACATAGCAATATTTTTTGTAAATGTAATGTTTAATATAAGTAACTTTTTTTTATTCGTATTCACTGTACACATGACCCCGCTGCATTTTAGCGCCAGAATAAATTGTTCGTTTTTGTACAACGTCTTTTCATTTCATCGTCGAAAACCTAAAATAAACGTGTATTGTAATCGTAAGTTGTAATTAAGTTCGGCCAAAATTGCCTGTGTGGATGGCGTCTCAATATTTTGGAAACTCAGTGAGACTGACCGATATTGTTGATTGTACTAGTTAATAAGGCTAACTGGCAGACTATAGCAAGCACTAGTTAGACGAAAATATATAGAGCATACCTGTTGTATGGTAAGACCATATTGACTTAGCTCTAATTTTGGAGGCTAAGAGCCACGTGTCTTAGTACGGGTGGCACTCGGAGATTCGGGTCAAAGACGGAAGCGTGGGAGTTTTATGCTCGACAATTCATATTGCCAAGCTAAAACTAGGCTGGCACTGCCGACATAAGCTTTTACTGTACTGTTGAGACTGTTTATACTACATATATTTTAGCAAGTACCTGAGTCGCATAGTCAGATGGTAACCATAACAAAAGACAAAAAATTCCAAAACTTATAAAAATATTGAGTGTGGCAATACATGAGACGTTTCGGTTTGTCCCTAGATGTGTCAACGTGGCTGTTCGTAGGCCTATCGGAAGTTAGAAATATCCACCTCCATGTACAGCTGTGACTGCAACCCAGTACGCTATTTGAATGTCGTTCAATAGGCATGTAAATTCATTAACAGCGAATAAGAGAGGAGGGAAACTGTCGGGGGATTAATTACACTCCCACGGGTTAAGCTGATTGCCCCGCACTTAGTTAAACCGCACTGAACGTACCCACAGCGCCCACTGCGTACATAGTGCCCGACGTCTACTGTTGCTGTATACCTAAAGTCTATTTTAAAATGAACCATTAAACTCTGCTCACACCACACCCAAACTAGTAAATTATTTTATATTCAAATTGTAAATATTATTATAGAGTGAAAGAAATAAAAACGAATTCCTCCCAACGTCCGATGTAATAATTTGCGAACTTTTATTCACAATCATTTCGGATTTTGTCAGGAATGATTTCTGTCAAGATCAATTCTTAAAATCACTGTAAGTACTTCATATATTCCTAGAATTAAAAGAATACACTTAATTTCTAAAGATGAGCATTTCAACATTCCATATATGTAAGTAGCAGATTACATATTATACAGTACGGGTTAAAGACTTTTGTATGAAGAAGGACAATGGTTGGGACTACAGAGGTTGACGGGGATCGTAATATACTGTCACAGGATGTGCGGAAAGTTTGAGCGTTCGGAATAATGTAAGTATAAATGAACTCTGTGTCTATCAGACATATGAGTTATTGGTCGTAGTTCTAGTTCAATTACAAATCACAAGTTGCATATAACGGACAAAAGACACATTAGAAAATTTTCGCGTTATCGGATCAGCCTTAACCTAACAACTTTGTACTTCGCTAATAATCATCATCATCATCAGCCTACTCCCACCCACTAATAATTATGTACGCTAATAATTATGTAAGTCTAATATTGTTCCATCCTATTATTTGAAACATTTAACGCATATTAAACATGAATGAAACATTAATAGTTGTTTACTGACTTCTATCGGAGTTATTCTGAGAACAAATTAGCGAGAGGGCACTCGGACAAGGAAAGCGCTGTAGTGGCCGTTATTAATGAAAGCTCGCCGCCGGTTATTGCCTACATTTAGGAACAATTTGGTAACAAGTTCTCTCAAACTTTGTACCCGCTGGAATATTAGAAACTTAATAAAGAGTACAGAAAAAAAACTAAAATAACTATAAAGGAGAAAGAAAAGTTGTCGATACGTTAGATAAAAAAGTGGAAACAACTTTTTAGATTCCCTTTGGGCTTCCACAGAGCGATATTGCGAGAGTAGAATCGCGCATGTGTATATTGTATCTATGTAAGTACCTACCGTGTCATACGGAATACAGCAGCTTTTTACTCCACTATTACAAAAACTGAATTTTCAGATTTAATAACAACGATATTACCGGCGCGGTCCCTCGACCAATGTTCATAGTCAGTAAAACTGATAATTTTAATCATGGAACATTTTTGAGATATCTTCGAAAGTTTACCGAAATAATTAAAATTAAAATGTACTCTCTCGCTCTCTCTCTCTATCTTACACCTCGCTTCCTCACACCGTACGAGAGATAAGACGCGCTGGCCATTCTCTAATTACCACCCCGACTCATTTCACCGCCAGTCATTTGTCGGTGTCGTCAGCTTGACAAGTAGGTATTGCCTTAATAGTATCGTTTTATATAGATTGGTCATTTTAAATTTAAAAAACCCTATGGTATAACCTTAACTCTCTCATTGTGACAGGAGGCCCGTGTCCAACAGTGAAACAATAGAAAAGGTCGGAAAAAAACCATGATACTGTCGACTTATTTTAATATTAGCACGCCAGGTCCCTTACGGGTTAGGCAGAGGGTTTTGAATGCCAAATATCTCTGACGTTACAGACCTGAGGTGCTTCTTCTGCATCCATCAGTCTCTTCATACACGCACTCCAGTTTCAGAAACTCCGCTTAAGCCATACTTGTTATATTTAATCATGATAGGTGCGGTCTAGGTAGTATTGCCAAATTTGATTACATATTGGCTGTTCATTATACATAGGTATGTATAAAAATATCGACTTTAAATTATATAATAGCTTCGTTTCGAGCATCTCATGACGTCACATTTTTATGTAGTATATACTAGGTTATTACTATATCTATCTCTCTTTATGTATCAACTCAATATATGTGGATCGCAATGTCTCGTCCATCAAGAACATTAAGCTGCCGATACGATGCGGATTAAGGCTTACATTCCCTTGATGCACGCTCCATCAAATGGACGGCATCATTATTGTATGGTCTCTCAGATAATAGAGATGGATGGGCTATGGAAATGTCTTTGTTCTGTCCTCTGTGCTTCGGAATACGTTTGCAAATGTACGTTTCATTTGTTGGACTCGCTAATGCCTTAGAAACCGATAGAATTTCCTTTGGCTCTTTGTGCAACGGTTAGAAATCTTCATGGTAGTGTTTCAGACACGTATAACATAGTCGGCCGAGGTTATATCATTAGTTAAAAAAACGTACAAAGGTGTCGCCGGCACGGTTGGTGAAGAGTGTCGAGATGTAGACTGTTAAACAGTTCTCTATTGTGTATACTAGTGGGACTGCCTCGAGATACAAAAAGAGACAGCGGAATTCATATTTTAGAGCATATGTATGTATAAATCGTGAAAAAACTAATCGTATATGGAACTATACACAGTGCCTATTTTCAGTATAAGCTAAACAGAAGATACAAATGCTTATTTTTGGAACTTGGATTTATATAGTTTTGTTTGTTAATAAATACATTATTCTTAACTCTTCGAAGCCATATCGAGTGTGCCGTAGATCAATTTCAGTTGTAGACAGAATCCTAGGCTCCACAATAATCCCTATGATCTCAATATATGGATTATTGCTAACTCCGGTATATTTCAACATACCGGCTACGGGAACTAAGTACCTATGTACATTTTTTAATAGTATCATATACTGAATTTGTGTTGACTTACAAATTTGTATAACTCTGTCCTCACAGGCTTGATGTGCTTATAATAAATTTATCACACTATTCATACACGTGTATTGCTTTCGGAGAATGCCGACTTTCGAAATATTTGACTTGGCTTAACTTTCTGCCTACCCGATGATGGTGCAGACGTGATCATATAATATTAATATGTAAGTGAGATTAATTAATAACGTAGCATGTAGTCGCCGCGACCACACCTCCTGTCCTTTCGTTAATTCGTTCCGCGACACAAGTAACGCCGCGCGCTGGCCGCCCACCGCGCCTGTTCGTTCATTAGCAAATGCTGTCATGTCACGCTGCGTTAGTTAATACCACTGAGACCTGCCACTCCAAAAATAACATACTTTCTTGCTTACATATTGAAAAAACTTTGGCTAACTGCTTATCGAACACAAGCGTCAGGTTTTATAAAATGTTATTCTGTTAAAAAATCGAATTACCTACCTATTTATTTCTGTTAACTTAATTATTAAAAGACAATAACCGGTTAGAAGTGGTATCAGATATGACATATGTAGATGTAAGGAGCAGTTATACGCGTACAAATATACACTGCGCTGGATCTATCTAAAATTGAGATCCCAAAAAATAGAAGTAAGACAATTTGGCGGCACGACTCGTGAGCACGTTTTGACTCTAAGTCTAATTTATTCATGTATCCAGTTCACTTCGTTACAGAATATTTTATTCATTTAAACCACTTTTATTATACCTAGTCTTTTTAAAATCTGTGACTTCAAAAGTTTAAGTAACCCTGGTTTCAAGAGCTAAAGTAAAAATTTTTCAAAGTCTAATGAAAAACCAAAATCAGATTGCGGAATATTAATAACGCCATGGATACAGACACTGAGCCAGTTACACAACACGAGTGGGGACTGATAGTTATGTTCATTCTCTGCCAAGAGTCACTGAAAGCTCCTCGATCGCCTGCCGCGAAGTAGCGTCCTCATTGCACTGTATAAATGTTACATTAGCCCGAGATAATATGGAATGTGCTCATCGAAATTGAAAATCACACAGAGGCGTTATCTGAAATTGTTCCGTTTGATCGTTTGGTTCAGTTTTAATCATATTCAGGTATTAAATTAAACGTACTTTATGAAAAACGAATATATGGCATTAGAAGACTTTCGCTCGTCCTCTATATTTCTATTGTTACAATATTGGATACGGGCCTCCTTAGAAATGCGAAGGTACAAGGCCATTATCTGCCAATCTGGCCGAGTGCAGGATGCCAGGCCTCATAAGCTTAAAAAAAACCCTATGAAGGGCTGTGAAGTGTTCAGACATCTTCACAGTGTTTCCAGGTTTATAAGGATAGATACACATACCTATACGTATTTGGCACTTCGTACTTTCTGCCTATTCTTTTAGACCTTGGAGTGATAATAGTGACAATAGTTTATAGAAATTAAAAATAGGCCCATGGCACCATATTGAGGAAGAACATATGAATAAGCTCCAGTGTTAAGGAGGTCCCAATGCCGAGCCCGCCCACGAGAAATGATTTAATAACGTACATCACAGAGTCTACTGCGTGGGCTACATTTATCGGAAATTTGTATCCCGCCTCATCCTCGTGACGACGTCGGATAGAAATTTTTGTTAAAAACAATTTAACGGTAAAGTCACGTTTATTAATTACATCCTCCTACAAACAATGTTGGACTACATTTTGCTTCTGGATCCGCTTTACGTACAGCAGCTGTTCCTTCGCAATATAGACTAACAATAAATATTTATTTGGTTGATTTAAAGCTTCTAATTGTAGATCCTAGTTTTGTTAACTTTCTAATATATGTTAGCACTACATGTATTTGTACCTAAACAAATAAACCTGAGCCTAACTGGGAACACTCAAAGCTCCGTGTAGTATAAAAATATCTACAGATTGGTACGTACCTACTTATTATTTCTGAAGAAAACATGATATCGTGAATATTTCAATTTTCTGCCAATTATGTCTTAGAAAAATATACCTAACGTCTTGATATATTCTTGGAGGAAAATTGTACGCGTCGTTAAATTTACCTAAGTAATTATTAATCTTCGTTGAATAAAAATATTATCTGGCCATGGCGTACAAAATTCTTTGTGACGTTAATATTTTAGCCGGCTATGATATTAGATGTCGATCTGGTACAAGAAGCGATCTGCGAGACTGAGGATCAATTCCAAATGTGCTTTGTCTGCCGGGCTCTTGCTAATGATGAGTCATGATCGGGGCATTTGCACAAGTTGCTATTTCGAAATAATGGGTTCCCTCTTTGCCGCGTTGATCGATGTGCCGCGTTGGTCGCAAGCGCG
>DWME01008902.1:0-11328 GCA_018244795.1 Parelbella ahira ahira
TGCCACGCTGACTGCCTCATCACTGGCAGTCATTAGGTCTTCCTGGGTGCAGGTATTAGGGCACGCAGGGCACGATTCGAGGTGGTCCATCGTTTGGGGGGTACCACACAAACAGTTTTGGCTGTTGCTGTCTATCAAACCCCATCTGATCATGTTGTCCTTACTTAAAAATAACTAACAAGTCACATCCAACTAAAAAGTAAATAATAATAAATTAAAAAAATTATTCTTAATTATTATATTAGTACAATTTGTGAAGAAACCGTGGGGCGCTTTGTGCCATCATTTTCGTATATAAAGTATTTCGAGCACCGTGGTTTTTAGTCGGTTGGAGCCCGACATAACCTATCGTGGGCCCCATGACGATAGGTACTCGTCCTGAGTTTTCCTGACGAAAAAAAAAAAACCTCCCTTCGGGGTTTGCAGGCCTGGGATGTAACCGTGTATATTCCCTGCCTATCCCGTAAGGGACCAGAGGTAATTATGATATAATAATAACAATATTCTTTGCAAGACGTCGTAAGTGACATGACGAAGTCTACCTAAATGTAAACAGTATATAAGGAAGATGGCTTACCTTAAAATTAATGAAAGATTGAAAGATTTTCAAGTTCATCAAGTCATTCAACCACAAATGATTTGATGATGATGATGAATTTAGATTTCTTTCACGATTGTAAAGGATTATATCTAATTATATAACAGTTCTGTTAAACTGTCCTATTGTACACGATCTTGCACATGTAGGTAACGCTTGCGCCCTCAGATTTACGAGTGTACAGATTATCAATGGTAGTAAGCTTCACATTCTCAGTTATAATTGATTTGACCAATTGTTGAATAGTTATTACTGTCTATTATTTTGAATTTAATTTAATATTTACGTATATTATATAAGTGTGTACTCGTATATAGATCATTTATAACCAAACAGCATAACTATGTACATAATCGTTAATTTTATATATATATATATCAAATTGAAATCAAATCCAAAATTCCCAGATCACAATATGTAACACCAAAAATTTTACTAATAATGAAATCACATTGAATTAGGAATTAGTCTAATTGAATTAGAACTTATATATCTACTATTCAAGCCGTCATTAAACGCACATTTCTAATGCAATAGCATAGCAAATGCCAGTTCGTGGGCATCTCCAATCATTTATTTCCTTGCAAACATCAATTGCAGTTCAATGCAGTTAAGCTGGTGTACATAAAACACACATTCTCAGGATAACAGCCCCGAGCTATCGCGCAACACGCGTCAGATTATCTACGCCATTACTCAAGTATAATCTGTAGGAAATAATGGACCCCTGTTAATGCGGTACCCTTATGAATTATCAAACTGTGTGGATGGGACGTGTTCGCTGTTATATTGTAGTGTTTTGGACGAGCTTATGGAAACTTGTAATTTATTACTCTCCATTTTATTGCTCGGTTGATAAATTTTTAATTTGTGTTCAGTTTGATTTTAGATTACCTAATGATATGTCAAGGACATACAGTGCTCTCTTCCCACCGCGTAACTGACCGGGTGTGAAGTAATAATAATAATGAAATGTGGTTTAAAAATTTATTCATTTCACACAACCCTATAAATATTCACTGACACATAAACATTTCTTTTATAGACATTTATAAATTACACAGTAACACTATTGTACAATAACGACCCATAATTAATACATCACAATCGCTTAGTTATGAACACGAGATTTTAGTTTTCAGTTCCCGCATTCGTAAAATGAGGGCAAACTAGCTAAAATATGAAATGACGTCCACACGTTACAGTGAGAGTCAGTGGCGTTACCGGGAGAGTCACGGCGTTACTGTAAGAGTATAATGTATGCACGTTCACGCGCCGGACACCACCTGTCACTTTCCAGCGCTAGCCACTGCTTTATTTCTGACCGCGCTTTTAATTTGTTTTCAGCCAGCCATCTGAAGTGGACAGATTGCAAATTGAGAAATACTAATACTTTCCGTACCAGGATGTATAATAGGAGAATTTTAAACTATGTATATTGACTTAAAAATGTTTTGTATAATTGTAATAATATGATTATTTTTATTTTAGATTATAATTACTTGTTTATTTATTTTAATTATGAAGTGATTAATACTGTTAAAACAGATTGTTCCAATCAAAAGGGTATGCTATAATTTAGCCATCAGAAGTAATATTATGTCATTCGCGTTACTAAAAATTCCAACTTACGAGTACATTCATATTACCCATTTCTATTACTAAATTAGTACCGAGTCTTATTGAGAAGTAATATTAGTGACAGTCGAATCTAACAGTAATATTCACACAACCTTCTTCGAGATTTGTCGCAAATATTCATTTTGCAGCTGTCTGTGATCGCTATCCTGTCCCTTTGTATGAAAACAACATGTCACAATCTCGTTTTGTACCTCTTGTGGATATCCAGTTTTTTAAGCCGCAGAATTTTAAGCTGTTTTAAGCTCTAACTTTTAATTTATTGTTGTCACCTTCACGAGGAGTATGATATAGACCGACGCAGATAAAATGGCGGTCAGTTAAAATGTTATATAATGTAGCTTTTATTCGTGGTCAAAATTTGAGTCTATTTTCAATATATCTATTTCTGTGAAAAGTGTTCAAAACAGAGATTACAAAACTAAATATACACCATGTACATTTCATAAGCACTTCGACAGTAATAGTAATGTTGCGTATATGGTTTAATAAATTAAAAATTATTTTTGTAATTTTTGCCATTATCTTTGGTTCACTTGTTTCTTTGTTTATTCGTTCGTTTATCCGTGCGTCTATCTGTTCGTCTGTCTGTCAGTCTGCGCGTTCGTTTGTCTATTGATTCATGGTTTGGTTGTTTGATCACTTAATACCCAAAAATTAACGAAGGAGAAAGACATAGCTGGCTATTATATATTCCAACAAAATGCTTTGGGGAAATAACTATTACGGTTGTCAAGATACAGAATAGAATAGACAATGGGTAAGAGATATCAGGTTCTTTGTGCTCTCTGCCCAAAACCCAAACAACCTAGACTGACTACGTAGTAGTTATACGTTATAGAATAACTTTCTCTATGGTAAAATATAACTTTTTTCCGGAAGCGCAGGCGTATACATGGGAAACAAGTAGTTCCGCAATAAATCCTTTGGCGCACTCCTCAGTGCCATGATGGATCGGCATAATACCACGTCACGGCGAATCCTAATGTGGTCGTAAATAACAATTTTGACAGCGTAACGAGGACGAAAGGTGCAAATTGGTATTTATATGACGCGCGCGAGCAAATTGTTGGAATTACGGAATGAATTCGTGTACGCGATTTATTTTAATAGAGCCGTTTCGGATATGAATTGTTGGAACCGTTCGGCTGAGACCTTTTTGTTTTATGTACACACATGCGTTTAATCATTGCTAGGTTTTTTCTTTGCGTTTTATCACATTTGGAAGTATTTATTACGTTCTATTACACATCACGTACAGTTATATTTGCTTTAAAGCAGGAGGCTTACCCGTTAACCGCGCATTGAAAGTTTTTCTTTTGAATATTTTTATTTTTGTTCCTTTTAAGTATCATCTTATTGACAGCTGAGATCCCATCGAAGTTCAGCTTAATCCGGTTTGATCGATAGTCAGGCTGAATTATTATTAATAACCTCACGATAAAAATGTATGTTTTCTTATGTTTTCGTTTATATTAATAGGTACACAATTATGGAATATACTGACATACCTACATATTATTCATATAGCATTTATAATTATTACTACTACATTTACATATAAGTACCTATATATAACATTTCTTAACTCTCTGGTGGAGTAGTAAGTAATAATTTCTTAGTATATTTGTATTCAAGGTTAAATTGTCCAAAAATACACTCTTGAAAAATAAATCACAATATTGTTTTATAAGTGATAAATGTATTTCGCGACGTCATAAGCCCGATCGCTCATACCCCGACCACGACCACTTCCGGTAACTGATTAATTTCAAAATAAGAAACATACGAATTCCACATTTTACCGTTTAAAATGTTTGCTGATAAACGTTACCAGCCGTTCTGTGAAATAAACATTTAAATAAAGATGTAAATTAAAATCGTATTAAATTATTTGAATTCGTTTAAATCGTAATGGTGAAACGTGGCAGTGTACTACCCTCCTCTGCCTACCCCTTCGGGGATTACAGGCATGAATATGTTGCTAGATAATGTACCTCATATGTATATAATGTGCCCTTTGTGTACCTTTGGTATCAATTGATAAGCAATCGCCTATACTTTTATATTACATATTCTTATAATCTATTTCTAAGTATGATTTAGTCACTATTAGAGAGACTCGAGTTATAAGAAACAAAACAAAATATGAGTGTGGGTGAATTACGCATCCTGCGACGTCATGTTACGTCGATCCGTCATCGCTCGCGGCCGCCGACGCGTTCGCCAACGGATTTATTGCTAATAAAAACACCTTGTACACACCAATATACTTCACACTGGGTAACACTCTTAGATATCTCTTGGTAACATTTCTAACACTCTATGTAGCATTTTTATTAGTCTCATACATATTCCTTCTATTTTCAGAATACGTCTAATATCAACATGGTTACGTAAAAGAGCCGCATAGCGTAATGTTACATTTTCATAAACGTAACATTACGCCTATAATTCCGTAAGGGACAGTCAGAGGAGTGTCGTTCTCTCCCACGGTTCACTAGTTACGTTTAGGTCCCAGTTTTAAAGCTATGTGCATGTAGCTTTTTATTTAAAAATTATATGATCTACCTTCTCCTCGGTAGTACCTACCACTAATTATTATACCTATTCGTACCGGCTAAACAATAGACTTGCAATGGTATGTTTTTTACACCGCGTCTCCGAAAAATGTCAGAATAACAATGCTATTGTAACCAAATTTCAAAAGATGTTTAGTCCAAATATCTAGCACACCTACGTGCTAAAATGTATTTAGTACAAAATGCTATGTGGCAACAGCACAATAATATTTCAGGAGTCTTTTATATACAATTTTTATCGGCTATTTTAGCAGCCTGCACCTGTTGGGTAACTCATCCAACTCACGAGAATCATTGGCATTATGAGAAACCAAGTGTTACAGAATTTAAAAAATAATTTATTTTTCTGTTAAACATAATACAATACAAACAAAATTACTAGTGTTGAATAAAAGTTTATTTTATTTAACTACGTTTACATTAATATTTCTTTGTACATATTTACAGTAATTTTAGTAAATTTTTATACGAAATGATTATCATGCGCATTGGCATACTTTTCTTCCGGACTTTCCATAATTTACTATAATGTTCTTTCTTCTCCATTTACACAATAGTCTTCTTACCTTTTCCTTTTACTTCCACTAAGATGTCGTTCTTTATTATCTTTGGCCAATCACTTCCTCCAATCGTCTTTACCTGTTACTTTTTGTACATCTGCCAAATTATTGCAATAAATATAGCAATATGTGTACAATCACACAGGAAACAGTTCGCTACTCGCCATCACTCATATCTGAGGATATAATATAAAAGAGACAAAAACAAGTGATGCGTGCGCTGAAGGTTCCTTTCAGGACGTTTGGTCACAGTTATGAGAATAATATTGTGGTGATTTTCCTTGAGTTTTTACTATATCTTTTCATTAGGACGTTATTGTTGGAGGTATTCACTAGTTAAACTTGGTATGCTGTTGTATTGCGAACGATTGTGTATTATTTAATCTAAACACGACGTACCTATGTATCTTACATGTGGTAACAACATTGAACACTTTGAAACAGTTTTAACCTATCGGGTCGCCGGATAGCTAGGTCCTCTTGTCAAACAAAACAAGAATGCTTAGAACGTTATATTAAAGCAGGCTAATTAAATAGTCGGTAATCTGGTTACAGTTTGGAGTAAGATTGCTTTTTTAATTAATTCGTTTATAATTATTTTGTTTTATGATTATACTCTTTTATTATTATACCCTTTTATGATTATACTCTTTTATGATTATACTCATTTATGATTATACTCATTTATGATTATACCTACTCTTTTATGATTATACTCTTTTATGATTATACTCATTTATGATTAAACCTACTCTTTTATGATTATACTCCTTTATCCTTATTTTCTCTTATAATTATTTTCTTTTCTATTTCTTTTTTTTATAATTAGACTGTTATTAACAAACCAATATCTCGTTTTAAATGCTATTGTTATTGCCAAGCTACAGGTTTTGGGTATATAATTCCGGTATTCGGTATGAGGTAATTTCTCTACCTCTTTGCAAATGTAGCCACCAATCCCTGGCTTGCATTCGAATGAAATCCTGGAGTAAATTCGGAACTTCACTGGATCATAATTTATATGTGCCTACATAATCCTGGATATTACTCCTAAGAAAATAATAAAAATCGTTCTGTGTAACAAAATAAGATTCATAAACAATGTATGAATAACAAACGGTTTGTTTACAACTTAAGAGAATCATAACTCTCAAGTGCTCGCGGAGAAAATCTTTATTAAGTGTAATTTGATTAGCTTTTTTCTTAAATACATGTAATATTGTAACGCGTTCTATGATTAATAAAATATACATTACACCATTTTATGTTACTAATTATTCTCTCCATTCATCATCATTATCTTGATGATGTAAGTTTTTCATTGAATTTTTTTGATAAATATTATAATAATCCTTATTGATTCTTTAAATTACGCTTTTGAAAAAGGTTATTAGAATATAAACATTTACAGTGACAAACAGAATTAACAGTGGCAACTAACAGAAATAGCGTCTAAAATTTTATAGGGTATAGTAGATTTTTTAAAATGTTTTTTTGACCATTCAGTCATATGAATAAACATAATTTGTTATATAATATTTGATGTGCATGTCGTGGACTTGTAGCCAGAATTTTTAAGTTGGAGGTTGAAATCCAAGGCATTGCGCTGACTTCATTTGAGCATAGGAAATGTTTTTTTTTTGTATAGAGTTACATTGAAAATCAATATCTACGTAATTTTACTTGACGGGTATGGGAAAAAACTTCCATAATCTAAATTTTGTTCCCCGCCACACAAGCAACATTTTATATCTCATATACTATTCCACTCACAATATCTCGTTTCAAAAGTTGATCAACATAAATCAGTGCACGCATTCCAAATGAGAAAGCATTTGTGATTCTAATCCAAAATATTGCGATAAGTAATATCATATTCACAAAATTTAAGAAGGGTGCATGTCCAATGACAGTAGAGATATCGTCCGCGGATAAGAAGAGAAGGAGGTGGCCAAGATTAGGGGCCAAGTTACGGCGGTATCTAAAACACAATATGTGGTAAGAACCTATCGGTTCCTTAGGGATGTTTCGTTTAATATTCGCCTCGCTACCCTATGTCAAGTAATGTTAACCCACCCTCATGTGATGTGAGAAAAATGTAAGGGTGTCGTAGAATAAGATTACATATTTTTGTTAAGGTGCCCTTGTAGGATTAAAATCGTAGCGCCTTACCAAGATTTCCGTATTTTTTTCTATACTTACAACACAATTTGTTATTACTCACGCACGTCAAATATTTTGTTAGGAGAGTTATCATTTTGAGTACATCATTCATAAAATTGTTTAAAGCTTGCTTATTAAAAGATATTGATCGATAATTTCAGATCCAAAACTAAAACATAATTTCTTCCCTTACTTTATTCGTACATCCAAAGCATATTTGAAAAGCTACATCTAAATCCATAATGTGATACGTGGAAAGTGATGGATACTGATGAACCTAGCTTAATATTTCTAGGACAACGTTTTATTTTCTTATTCCATATAAAATGCGATTGAAGGAAGAAATAGACATAAATTAGTTAAACATCTAATTATTTTCATAATACAAATCTCTAACAAAACAGTCGTGAATATTTTATCAATTTTAAGCAAAATTTTTCAATTCAATTGTAAGTTATAATTGATTAAGCTTATCTAGTAAATGTAAAATATGCGTAGAACATGTTTAGTAAATGTAAACACCTACTAACATTTTACAAATGACTAAACTTAATCAAATTTCCCCTTACGTTTTAATCCAATCAGAGTCCCGCAACCGACTTACAGATTGCAGTCGGACTACGCGGGATTGTTGCTACACGAGACGTATGGCCGAGTCACTTCGGATTATATGAGTGCGAACAGGCGTTTTTCGTGCGGTTTAATTAATTTTCGTGCAGCTATTTCATTTATATATTCATTTATTTTAATATTATTACTATTCATTAATTTAGTTTTTATACTACTAGTTGCTATAAGGCGAATTAGTAGTTCATATTCGCGCTCAAATCTAGTTTTATTCGAAGAACCTTTGAAGCTACATTTTAATGAGTTGAAGCAGCATATTATTTTTATTATCGGCTGATGACGTAATACAACTATGTAAAGCTGTGGTAAGATGATAAATTATCATTTTACTTCCACGAGTTCTGCCCGAAGTTGTGAATATTGTAAGACTGCACTGTAACATACAAAAGTATCGGAATTATGCTTGTATGTAATATTATTAATACCTACTTAATACCTATAGACTTATAACCATTAATAATATGTAATGGTATTGTAACTGCCTCGTTCATGGAGTGGTTGTATTGACGATTACTGATCGAGAGGGCTTTTGTTCAATGCCCATGTAGGGTAGGTATAGGTACTACCTATTAGGTTTTTTACTAATATGTAGATTGGATTTGTGTCCACTGTGTGTTAATAGGCTCATCCCCTATTTCTGATTGGATTTATAACATACCAGAGGAATTGCGGGAGTACGCTAGGCTTCTCTGTCTACCCCTTCGAAGATAAACAGCCATGAAATTATTGTACGGTAGTATTGTTTAAAAAGCAAATAATATAAAGCAATTCAATCGTTCGTCTATACTGCCAGTACTATTCAATAACGAGCTCGCTGATAAATGAGAGAGGGATCGATTACAATTTATGACCGGTCCGGCCTGATATATCAAGAAACTCGCAATGAGGGCGAGAAGATGATAAGTTTTGGCAAGAAACGTAATATGCGGGCGGCGATGGAAGTTGGAAGATATGCCAACAAATGGAATGTTATAGAAAAAGAGATGTTTTCTTACGTTTTGTACCAGTTCCGATGAGTTTGTTCTTGGTATGTATGGTTTAGTCGTAGCGTTTTGAAGGATGTTCATTGTAATTTGGAACTGTAAAAATTTATTCGTATAATGCAATAAGATATTTGCTATCAGTGTTTCGTGCCCACCCCATAAAAGACCTGGCATGAGGTCATGACAATTGTAATCGGTTTTTAAATATGAATATGTTTTCAAAGTTTCTTGTCTTGCGTCTTTTCGTTTATTTAAATTATTGAGTACTTGTACAAATACAGCTATTATAGAATATTGTTTAAAAAAGTGGGCAGAATGATTTAATTTGCTTCTTTATAAGTCACAGCCCGACCAAGAAGTAATTGGCCGGCCCGAATATTAATTACAAAATTGTCCTCGGCGTAAACAGGACACAAAATCAAAATTAAGGCACCGATAGGTTTATTTATTATTTCTGTGAAAAGTTTACAATTATCTGAGTAACGGTTCACACGTCTATAACATGTCAGAATAAGTTTTTTCTTCTTCAGAATATATTGAATGGAAGCCTTCTTAAACACTTCTCATTTTTCTTGAAATAACATTTCTGTGTAACAGCAAATTGAAGTGAATCTTATCGATCGACTTGCTGAATTTGAACTGTTGTAGAACATAGTTTTGCCTTGTTCAATCATGCGTTCTTTATTACTGTGAATATATAACTTTGAGTCAATTGCAGCTTATCATTGATTTGAAGAGTTACGTAACAGTGGGAATTTTAAGAATTAAGATCATTGATGTTACCGAGATCTGTATAGGACAGACAAATGCTCAAGGATGCAATTATTATGTACTAGGTATTATCTTATCTGGAGCCCGGTTCTGACTCTACACACACTATTTTAATGCACTACATGGCACCATCTTCATGGTACCTATCACGGCATAATCTTTTAACTCCAAACTAATTTATACGTACACGCTGAAAGTTAAGTTAAGCTTGGCTCTGTTTTGTAAAATAAATTTATGAAATAAAAGTTACATGAAAACGTAATATCGCCCCGGTAATCCCCGAAGGGGTAAGCAGAGAAGTGTAGTAGTACACTTCCATGTTTCACCAGTTAAAACTTATAATTCGATTTTATTATAGATTACATTAGTTGAAATAAATCTGAAGATATTAAATGTTTACGAAACAATACGATATTGCCTTTCGTTAAATGCAGTTGTATACTATTGTCATTCTTCAACACTCCTGGCTGAAGAATAAAAAGAATTTATGAAAAGGAATTTCGCTATCGTTGTTTCTTTAAGCTTTGTAATAGTTGCAGCTAGTCTTCATACTTCGAGCCATGCAATCCTTTTTTGCTGTGTTTAAATAATTGTTTTGTACGCCCACCGAAGTATTTCACAGGGATTTTATTGTAACGTTTTTGTAGAAGACGAAGACACAAGGATATTTCTACAACCCTTGCGACAACCATAAAAAAAATTGAATTTGTTTTCCTACACCCCTTGGTATTCCTTTTATTTGTAGAATTCTTGAAAATGATTTGAAACAGACATCGCGCGTTTCCGCGGCCCAGAATCTCTGTTATTCCGTAATTTGTACGAGAATCCCGCAGGAGGAGAGGGAAAATTGAAAACCGTTCCAATCTATCTAATCCCCAATACTCCAACGGAGTGCGATTTCTGCAGTTCGACACTTCCTGGGATCATTGGATATTTTGATTTCATGCACTGTAGACTGTAATAACATTTTGTATGTTTTATAAATTATTATGTTTTATAGGCACACCCCTTATTATATGGCAAATAGAACATAACCGATGAAAAGTTGAAGTAAGTAGGTACTATAGGCCTACCGCTTCAGGGAAATACAAGGGTGATGATATATGTTCGATCAAAATAGCGCAATGGAGTTGAATTAGTATGTTCCAGGTCTTCTCAATTGCTAGAAAATACTTACTGCTCAAATGTTTCAAGTCTTCGAAATCAGACATTTTCAGATACAATCCTGATATCAGCCGGCTCTATACATAACCATATAACTAGAAACATCTATCTGTGTTAATAAAATTGTAATTGTAGGCTTTATTCGTCTAAGCTTGTATAGAGCGGACGTAACGTTATGTATTGTAACGCAAAGTAACTTTACGCCTATAATCCCCGAAGGGGTAGGCACAGGAGTGTAATAC
>DWME01008903.1:0-11327 GCA_018244795.1 Parelbella ahira ahira
GTTTTATAGATTTTTGTGATGTTTAAAAAAACGTTGATTTTAGTTGGTATCGTTAGGTATTAACAGAATTTCAAATTTATGTATTTATCACAAACTTGTTTTATCGTTACTAGCAGTAGGTTATTTGTCTTTGTTACAAAAGTATTCCCATTTCAAATTTTTGTTGGTTTGATACCTATCTACATTTTTGAAATTATAATAATTTAACACTCGTTTTTGTTCCGACGGTATTCCAATTTTAAATTTTTTTATTGTTTACTATTTATTATAAAGATATTAACAACATTATACGGTTTTGTTATGTACTTATAATTTAGTTATAAATCAAGGATGAAAATACTCGTGGACTGCTCAGCTTGTGTTCGCGCTTTCACATATTAAACAAATTCTATATTAACTGTAATTTGTCACATTTTTTCTGTTCAAGAATCGATCGTTCATATTTCTAAATACCTTGTAACCTTTGGCGTGAATCCAGCCTTCTCTAATATTTTTTATATATTTTCTAAATACCTTGTAACCTTTGACGTGAATCGAGCCTTCTCTACAACGTATTTGAACTGACATTCATTTAAGAGTTTCAATGTGAATTAACAACACACACATACTTAACTACGATGTCCATTAAACGTTTGCAAAAAACTAACTATATGAATCAGTTTTTCGAAATGGATTAATATGTGAGTAGATGAGAACTAGTCTTCTTGGTCGTTGTGTAATGATGTACATATGTATGTACCTATAGTATGATATGGCGTAGATGAGGAGATAACAAATATCAGACGACCTACATTTTATAACAGCGGAGAATATGACAAGCGGTATTTATGTCTAACACAATTGATCTTAGCAGGAATTGTTCTAAGTTGACGTCTATTGTTCACGGTATTGTTAGAATGTCACAGGTATTGTGTTACGCGCATCTTTCTTTCAATGAAAAAGTTTCCATTAGAATACCTAACTACTATGAAAACTGTGCAGGTTTGTATGTTTGTTACTCTTTCTTGTTGCAATTGCTTAAGGGGTTTGGATAATTTTCAGCATATGGATGGACTATGATGTGGAATAATTTAGGAGCTACTGTTCTTTACAAACATCATAATATCAAATAAAATTAGCTGAAAACGTTGCGCTGCCTGAACAACACAGCGGACTATCGTTTCTTTAATAAATTGTTAAGAGATGTATAATAATTATTACAGATCTCTCAGACAAATACTGAATACACTTGAAGCGTGATGAAAATAAAACGTAACATCTCGCTTGTAATACCCGAAGAAATAGGCAGAGGATTGTAGTACACTTCCATCTAAAAGAACGCAGAAAATAAATTATTTAATTTCATATTGTTCAGCGCAGTAGACAAGAACTACTTGTAAGTTCTGTAGAGAAATTGTGAGAAAGGTAACACAACTATGTAAGTATAACTTCTGCGTACTTACGCCCGTGATCCGTTGCACGTGTATCGATTCCAGCATCTATTGTATGAGAGGAGGTGGTGTGCCCGGAAATAGTACAGAGCATCAGTTCTCAATATGAATTTACAGGGAGGAATGGAATTTTATTATATGTTCGCTGAAAACTTCAATTTTACATAAGTATTATTATTGTTATATCGTCGAGCTATGTCCTTTACGGGTTAGGCGGAAAGTACGGACTATTGAATAGCTCTATTCTTAAAAAACTGAAGAGCTTCATCAACGTTGAACGAATCAGGGATAATCAGCAACGATAATAACGAAACGTTTATACGCACGCCGGAACAGTATTCTCTATAAACGCACCCGCTTACTACGATGCGTAACAGAACCTGTTCCTTTCATTGAAATAATGATTACAATAATTTATTACTACACGTGAACAATTGTGCATAAAACCCACGAACAATTAGCGTTACAAACACACCGTGTGGCATTAATTGGACGTAAAATAATTTATCCCAGATTCATTGTGGCTATTATTTTAACATTTCGATAGTGTGCACGCGAATTGAATATTTATGATATGCTAACAGTTACCGGTGGCGTATTACTTATCCCTGTAACGTGTTATTAATGACACTACAACCTTTAGCCGTCTCGTTGGCTGATACTTGGTATGTTCATTCATAAATTCTGTTATACATAATTCAAATATTTTGTTATAATACATTTTACTATTTATCTAAAGATTAAATATTACGATGAAAGAAAACATCTCGAGGGATCCTGCACAGCTTAGAGTTCTTCGTAATGTAATGCAAGGCGTGCCAAGTCTTCCACCTCGCACTTGGGTCACAGACTATGGCCTTAACCCTTCATACATAACACCTGTATCTATGTAGTGGAATCTTAAAAGCATTGATGTTTGATAATATTTGTGTAACTACGTATATTCTATTCAATTCATTTCGTATATTATTACATTTTAAAATATTTAATTCGACCAAGTATCTAGTGTAAAATAAAAGTAGGTACTGTGTTGTTTGCTATAATTATTATTATTCTGTTTGTGACACTAACAAGTAATTAGCGAGATCACGTTTTATGTAGAATTATTATATAATCACGCCTCGTTCGTTATAGGGTAGGCAGAGAGCACCGTGTGCCTATATCACAGTCGGGTTTCTCCATTTATTTTTATATTTATGTATATCCGTATCACAACGTAAAACAACGTCACCGTCTCAGCCTTAATATAAATTCAGTAGTGTTTTGTTTCCCATTTAATCACACGCGACATTGGTTTATAATTTGCGTGCAGCGTAAAAAATTATCGCCTCTGGTGCCTTTTTCACTTTTTCCACCGCGCGTCGGGACGGCCTCGAGCATCGAAGCAAGTTCGCATTACAAGCGATTGTTCCTCAGTCACAATTATAACTATGAATGAAGCCAACACAACAGTCTATATCGAAACAAATATGTGTGCGTCTTTGCAATAAATTACATGGATTTCTGGCAAATAGAACAGCGCATTTAGAGGCGCGTTCAGATGTTGACAAAGTTTTCTTCGTAAACAATCATTTGTCTTTAATTCGTTACTAAAAAATATTTTCAAAATTAATTGTTTTTTAAAATTTTTAGTCTCCAGCCGACGCGCAGCATCGTTGGCGATTCGAGAAAGTTTTTGTTTGCCAACACGCATGCCTACATAGGAGCTACGGGCCAACACTCCTTTTGGGGAAGCTTTTGTTCATTAGGAATTAAGTTGATTTTTTTATAATAGTAGGTACTATCCATTACATCTTATTAACGATAATTTATTTACATTGTCACATAGAATTGTCATATACGAACATAATCGTAAAAAGATTTTAAATGTTTAAACTTTTAAAACATTACCAGAGATGAAACCACTGGAGAAATTTATCATTTAACGATCTTACACAAGTTTCCTCTTAGAATGAATAAACTTATGGCCTCAGCGTATCAAGCGGGGCAAGAGCAAGTTATCGGGTTTCACTTACCTTACAAAATACTATAGAGAAGTCAGAAACAAATAGGTTTCCTTACGATGATTTCATTGACCGATATTAAAATTCTTGCTAAATATTATTAAGTATTTAAGTATGTATTATAAACTAATTAGATATCTTTTATTAATTAAATATTTAGGTAAGTACTAAGTATTTACAAATATGTAAAGTAAAGTATTATTATTATGTTGTCACGCCAGTTCCATTACGAGGTGGGCAGAGGATACCAAGCGGCAAAAAAGGTTTAACATTATATACCTGACTACCTTCTACATCATTCGCTCTCTTCATATGTATATGAAAGCCGGTTTCTGCGACCTGACTGCCCCAATCGGACAGTGTATTGCCTATTCGATTTTATTAAAAGTTAAATAGAATTAATCCGTCCATTTTTCTAATAAAATGATTTAAAATATGCATGTACAAGAATATACAAAAAGCGAAATAACGCTAACCAATCGTGCGTGCCACAGTTTTACGCAGCCCGGCCGTCAATGTCTGGATTATTTATGTGAAAAATGCACCCGAGCAGACCGGGGGGTTACGAGCGGAGTTAGATTGAAAATAAATTCGCTCCCGAGAGACAGAAAAGGTTGAGTGTGCCTGACCTACTCGCCTACACTAGAAATTCGGTCTATCTGTCAACCGGTTTTATTGTTTAAATGTGGCCATTCTCTCTTATTTATATTCTAATCATGACGTCCTACACCTGTTGTCTGATAACGTAAGGATAGTTATTTTTAATAAATATCCGAAATGCTTTGAAGTGGTTTGAGATTTGTGGGTTTTTTGTGAGCAGACGCCATTGTTTTATTGTGTTGTGGATTTAATCGTGTTATTTCGATTAAGTCTGTTTGGGTGTTAAGACAAATAATATTTCAGTGGCGCTTCGACCGTTGTACGATTTTCTTATAAATTCTTTGGCAAATGGTTACGACGTAAAATTAAGCTTTTGATTCTCAATGCTTGTATATTGTGTTATCATGTGTATGTGTGTACACGCTTTCTGTCTGTATATATTTAGAAACTGTAGTTTTAATTACAAAAATTAAATTGCTGATGAAATGAAATGGTTGACAGAATTCTATCGTTTTTAAAACAATTTTCGATATATCAAATTTCGGTTAATTGTGGGAGTGTACTATACTACTCTGCCTACCCTTTCGGGGATTACAGGCGTGATGTTAGGTTTTTTTTATATGGACATAATTAAACATTTTCGGAAGTTTCCGAGTTCTTTACATCATCTATAAAACTTCCATAAAAAGCCGCTTTCGCGTCTGAGATATAGCTATAGATATATAATATAGCAGGATTTTTTGTCGTGTCGTATAAAATAGTTTTGGACTATTTAATTAATTCTATAAAATAATTTCTATATACCTATATAATGTATTCATTGGCGGTCGCAAAGAGAAATTCTCCAATGCAATTAAATAATATACACGGTAAATATATATAAATCGCTATTTATTCATGAGATATACTAAACAGAAGAGAGGTCAGTCTCATTAAAAAATCTATAGTTTTTATCATAATGTTAGTAATATATGTTTATATGTGAATTATTGACCCAACTGTTTTATTCAAAGGTTTATAAAATTAAAGGAGATGGGGCATTGACGACCTCGAGAGCGATTTACTCTCGTAATCCTCTTAGGTTTGTAGCGGAAATATTGATTATTATGAAACAATCCTTTGTGACTGACTATTTTAGTGGGATATATTTAACAGTAGGACAAAAATAATGGGATTTCAAAAGAGGTACATTCGAACTCCGCATACGCCTGTCCAATAGACGTGACTCGTCAATGGATCACCGACAATTTATAAGCAAATAGATACTACTAAGAGTCGTGATAGGTAACCGGTATTAGAAAAATATGTCGGAAACCTGTTTGTGTGGTGTCATCGTTTTATTCTACTGTTATTTATTACGTGGATCGTTTATTAGTTGTTACTTCGAAATAGGTTTTAAAGATAAATAAACATGTGAAATAACAGAAACACATTTGTAGGACGGTTGTAAATGTTAGGTTTGGAAAATATAACGAATTATATATACGTGTTTCAATTACATTGAAATCGCATAAGAGAAGGCCACGCACAATAGACTTAGAATGAAAGAGATAGGAATAAAAGATGAAGGGCAAAGAAGTGAAAAATAAACCTGAGAATCATTAGTATCTGCGTACCTCGTTAGAGAATACTATTGTTACCACGCGTAATTGCAGCTTACATCTAAATTTGTTGCTTGATATTTTTAGTCAATTGACATATTCATGAAAAAACGATAAAAATGTCTGCCAATTTGATGTCTATACCTACCGGCGGCCCACATACCAACAAACTATACGTTCATATATTGTTTCCCTGGCGGAAACAAAAACCCCGCACCCATTCCCCTCAGGTGTACTATCAGTATAGTTTCCGGCTTCGAGCACTTTACTATACCATCTCCCTTGAACGGGCTTCAGCTGACCGAATTGCCCCGTGGCCCAGTAACCCAGTCCTTAAGCACGATCATAAGCCACCTTAGGACCAGTCTAGCCTAGCTCTCTCCGAGTGAAAGATACAGAAACCTGTGTTTCCAATACGCACTTTACTGAGTCTTAAAGCTCATAGCTACAAGCATGCAACGCTAATCGTATTCAAATGACTTATATATTTTAAGAATACAGGAGATTTTCTACTCCCGTTATGCAACTCTCTCTCTATCGCTCTCTAAACTCTTTTATCATTCTACTGCTGAAATACGGGTCTTCTCTCAGAATGAGAGGCTTAAGGCCATAGGTCATTTATACAAGATGAACCCATATATTTTCACGTACCGGTATCACAAATTATATTCAATGTGCAGTATTGAAGAAGCACTTCAGGCCTGCCAGGGCAGTGACATTTCGCATTCAATGTACTCTGCCTACCCCGTAAGGCAGCTGGTGTGAAGATATAAAAAGAACACGTGGTAATTGAAAAGTACCCATATGCAAATATTATTGATGAAGGAGGATTGGCTTTATTCTTATAACAGTTGGTTGTAAGTTTGGCTATCCTTTGTTGAACTAAAGAGTAAAGATTCTCTGCCTCATTCTCTTAGCAAGTAAATATAGTATGCAAGAAAAGAAATAGTACCCGATCTATCAGACGGTTACAATTTCAAAAACTCTATGACGTAACCACTTAACGTTTGCATCACAGTTTCTGCGGACCAATTCCATAACAATGAAATAGATTTGTTACGCTTTTTATATTCCACAACCAGAACTACACAGTAGTGATGTTGAAAGTCAGCGATTAATATAGTAAAAATTATTTTGTTGATCATTTTAAAGGAGTCTCTTGAGAATTTCGTGAGTCCAATCATCTTAGAATAATGTGAAACAAAGTGATAAATTAGTGAAGTGACACTGCCGTTTTAAATGTTTTGATAAAGTTGGATTAGGTTAATATTTCGATATATGATTAATTAAAACTCTCTAATAGTTTGCTAACATATTTAGTTGGAAACTAAAAGCTGACTATGTATAGTGAAGAAATTATAAATCTCTATAATTCTAAAATATTTACTGTTTTTCTTTATATTATTCGATAAATTTTTTTTGAACTCACTATAATAGCCACACTACTATGTTTCATTAACTTCATGTGTCTCTGAAGGCCAAGGGCGGAATAGCATTATTTCCCTTGCGATCGTCCCCGTTAGCGTGAACCACTTAGAATTACTAAGCTATTTCCTGTCTAGGGATTTCCTTCCCCGATATGCAAATACCGTTCCGACGAGTTTTACCTTTATAGCAATTAGTTTCATTGCGAAACACGTAAAGTTTTAAGTGATTGATTCTAACGTCCTCCGATCTATTTACAGTCGTGTTTATTAGATAAGTGTAGAAGTCTGTTCATTTTAAATATCCCAACAATTTTTTAATTATTCCATCTGTCCAGTTAAATTATTTGTGATGACAGTTAGATATAGACAAGGTAGATATAATTACATCATAATTGCCTTCTTATAATTCCGAGTATTTCTTATTTGATTATTTTATTGTTCCATGTACAGTTATTAGGCGCATAAACATATTTTCTTTCTTTCCTTTTTTCCATTACCAAGTAAAAAAATCGTGAGAGAAACGAGGGCCATCTCAGTTCTCAAAACATATACTTATAAATAAACAGTGGCAGAAGACTCAAAAGGAAATACATTAGCATCACAACAAAATCCCAATATAAACGGGTTTACGGGTTTACGGGAGAACAATGTCACCGCTTCCTTGCTACATTAATGAACGTGTCCAGTATAATTCATGGCGTCATTCGCCGCAATGCACATCCTCGTGTTAATGTAATCTATCTGTGTTTTCCTCGCACTTGAAATAGTCTCGTGTCTTGAGGACACTTTGAATAAATTAAGCATACATTGAACAAATTAGGCTGTGACGTATTAAAGCGGGTAAAATTATGTCTAAGTACAAACATTACAATAGTCCAATGTAGAAATTAAATACAAAATTTATCGGAAATGTTATAGTTTTAATACAATAGATTAATTCCACGTTATCTGTATAATCAAAAGCCTTCGTACCACTGCCGCATATTCGTATCCGTTAACGCTCCGTTAAACAAGGAGCAAGGATCTTTTGATAAGTAGCCGAAATCATCAGAATGCCATCCTGTTTTGTTAAACTATAATATGTGGAACAAGCTTAGAATAATCACTTGTTATGGTTCGTCATCATTATCTTCATCATCATACTTTCTTAGTCTAGATTTAACTGAACATAGGATTAGCACCCGCATGTGGCAGTGGCTGGCCATGTATCCGGAGAGCTATGTACAAATGGACATGATATTGTCATTGTTAGGATATTTTTAAAATTTCCCAGGATAGTTTACAATTTCCATTAAATATTTGCCTTTCGTGGACATGCGAATCAAATTGAATGACAGCCGATTTTAGTAACAAGTAAACGTATAGACATACGTATATAGGTAAGTATCTATAAACTTTCACTTTTGCCACACAATTGTAACTCGGCGACCCGGGCCCGCCGCGGGTACGTGTTCCGTGTGACAATTATATTCCGATGTTTGTACAACGTAACCTATATACCAAAACAGTTAGACATAACATTAACAATCAAAATAGAACTGTTTAAAACTACCTTTGTTATACTGCGAATCTTAGAGATCTCCATAATCTTCCCAGAGGTCTGTCCAATTTGACAATCTTGGCGACTTGGCCGGCGTGGCAGACTACACTCACTCAGACAGTCTCGACTCTGGCATTCAGAGAGGTAGTCCGTGTCCAATATTAGGATAAGAAAAGGATTGATGAAGAACAGTATCATTCTGCATTTCGTTGCTTTCGTAATGCCAACCTCTGAGTAGGATATTGTATGTAAATAGAAATCCACCCTTCTTTATGGGCTCCTTCTGTCTTTAAGTGCTTTCCGTAACTACCCAGTGGTACTGAAGCTTTATGCTGGAGTTCTCTCACCTTTCTGATTTCTACTTTCCCACAGCCCCATTGTGGACAAAACATGGGATACTTTAGCGTCTGCCTAACTCGTAAATGGTCTGACTTGACGATATAATAATAATTGTAATATTTTATATTGAAGCCCGTCGGGAATTCCTCAGAGGAAAAGGTTGTTCATTCCGCATTTTGTATGTGCACAAAAAAACAGGCAAACAAAACCGTGGAAGACCGCCACGAAACCAGTTTTGAAACCAAAAACCCAATTACCCAATGTAGTTGCTAATTACCTCAAATATTCTTATTTATATTTAGTATGTAGGTACTGTACACAATACATATGAAACATATTCTTATGGCGTAAAGTTATTTTCTTTTAATGGTCTTAGGCTCCCTTTTTGTTCCATGGGAATACTACCTCTGATTACATAGAAAGTGACATGTTGGAACATAACACTCCTCTGTCTACCACTTCAGGGAAAACATGCATATTATAAATCACATTACATATTTCTTGCTCATAATCAGTGGCTGTATAACTTGCGCAATATATATTTTCGCACTATTTTATAACTCTTTTTAATAGACTACGCCTCGTGTATTCGTTCCGTTTTAGTTTCAACACTATTTTATGAAAGATTAAAATGAAATGGAAACTGGATTTAATCTCTTTGAGAGCTCGATTGGTATGCAAGAGCATACTCTGAATTCGACAAAAATATCCCTATGTACGCGCTCGCTCTGTGAGATGCATTAGAGTGTGATATATGTAGCTCGTAGGTATATATGTAGCTGTGAGAAAACATGTTTTATTTTCGTCTAATTATACATATGTCAAATATATTGGCATTCTTCACGAAACATTCGGGGACATATTCCTACATATTATAAGTGCATACAATATAATAAATAAATTGTTGTACGTTCAAATTGACTTCAATCTCTTTTGAAAATTTATTAAACAAGCATTTTAACAATCTTTATATCCCAAGAAACAAGGAAAAACTAAATAACTTATATTTTATATCTAGAATAATTCAGTTCTCAATTATTTAGTCGAACGTAACATGACACCTGAATCTTCCTAAAGAGGTAGGCAGAAGAGTATAATACGTTTCACCAATTACGTTTTACTTTCCATTATGGAATGGGTTCTGAGTCCTTGCCATAAACCGGATACAAATCGAGACTCCAAACTATTACCTACTAGGAATTTCAATTTAGAAAAACCCAACAATACCCGATCCGAGGTTCGAACCCACGACCTTTCGCTGGCAGTCACGCTTGCAGCAACTCGACCAACGAGGTATTCTCGCTCATCGTCGCCGGTCAATATTTACTCGCTGGAACTAAATCCTTAGAAAGTGAACTTTCAATTGTTTGAAAACACGCAATCGTTATTTCTGTATAATAAGTTAAACTCTCTATTAGTGCATATTATGTTAAAGTTGGAATGTTTATTTTTATATTTGAATCAGCTCGGGGCACACGTTTTTATTCAAAATATTTGCCTTACATTTGCATGTCATTTTCAACATCAATAAAAAAAGTTAGTAAAAATATTACGGCATCACATCAGCCGAGGACAGGGCGCGATGGCGCTCATTGCCTATGTCCAGCAGTGGACTGAGATAGACTGATGATCATGATGACGATTGAGTGAAAGCCTTTTCCTGGATATCGTAAACACGTACAAACGTATACCACATTTGATTCTAACTTAATTATTATTTTACTATTATTAATTATGTATTTTTATTAATTATCCTTGGGCGTGTGTTGCGTTAGTGTAAAATGGCTTTCATCTTTCAATTGATTAAGTGTTTTAAAGCGTGCCAGTTGCAAGTATATCACAGTGTCAAGGGCGGCGCTCGCATGCTGGTTATCAGCGCCACGTGTGCGCGCCGCATTCTATTTGTTTTGCCTTTCCACACGTAACTTCCATAACGCCACAATTAAGCTGGATTAATTAACTTTAATAGCTCTTTACGTTCAAAGTATAGCTTTGTTTTGTTGCATGTTTACTTTTTACCGAAGATTCATTTGCATTGCATGTTATTTATGTATCAGTGTGACCCGAACGATTGGCCCAGTTAACGAGTGTAACTGCTGACGGGAGTTGTGGGTACGGTTCCAGTCTAGGACAATTGCTAATCTTATTTTCATTATGAAAGATGTACACTTGAACACCCGAAAATGTATCACAATTAGGTATTACATTGATATGAAAAATTCGTTTATTGTCGGTAAAAAATCATTACAAAATAATTTTTTACTTTTCGAGTTTTGGTATTAAATGTTTCGTGAGTATAACATAATAAAATATAAATAATAATAATCGACCCATAGTCATTCCACTGTTGGAATATGGGTCTCCTCTCATATTGAGAGGGTTAAGGC
>DWME01008904.1:0-11327 GCA_018244795.1 Parelbella ahira ahira
AGAGGAATCGGTCAAGCCGTTTCGGAGGAGTATGGAGACTAACATTGTGACACGAGAATTTTATATATAAGATATGTAACGGTACTTACAACTGCATTGTTTATATATTTTTCTGTAAAATGCTGTACTGTCAGCCCACTGACGGTTTTAACAAAGGATTATTATCTATTCACCTATTTCACGTGTACCTTTTTCAGTCCACTGTTGGTGAAGGATCACAGACCGTTCCCAAGTTGCGTCATACCTAGTTACCTCTCAATCTGTGGTAACCGACTCTTCATTTATGACGCATGCGTTCATTTAAATATAGCGTCTGTTTTAGGAGCTGTTTACATCATTCATATTTTTCTCGCTGTTCTCCGCTGACCGTCGCGCTACTTAGAAAACCCTATCTTAAGCTTCAACAGAGTTCTCCATTCTCTAGTTTATTGTAAACTTAGTATAGAAAATAAAAAAGATATCGTTTCAATTATAAGCGACATTCAGATTTTGTACGTCATGCTCTTTTCAACGATAGAAGAGTGACAAGGTGTTTAATGGCTTTCAGAGAAAACACTGGGTTCATATCTATAACGCGCACTAAATATCATTTGCCATAAAGGGAAAGGAAAACACCCCGCAGAAACCTTAGAGTTTATAAAAAAATCTCTGAGGCGTGTGAAGTCTGCCAGCTTACACTTGGCCAGCGTGGCAGACTATAGCTTTAACCCTCTTATAGGAGACGCGTTCCAACAGTGGAATGATAAAAGGGTCGAAAATAAACATTTGACCTCGTTTGCCGTTCGGTGATAGCTGTTGACAGTACAAAATATATTCCCCTTGCCACTTTGAAACACATACGTTATTCACGAATATTATTTATCCATGTGATTTTTAATTCATTTTGCCTTATACTCTTTGGTTAAAGTTAATCTAACATGATGCATGATTTAACGGGTAAGCGTTCAAGTGCTTTGCGCGCCGGTGGTTTTAATTAGCGGTTAAATTATCTTTGAATAAATTTATATTTATAATTTCACCTGCAATTTTATTTAATCAATGATTTAAATTAACGACGGTATGTCAAGGACAAGATAAATAATTAAATTATTATTAGAGAGCTACCAACGTGCGTACTTTCGCAACGTACAATACAATATTTTTATTGCAAACTGAACTAAAACAATCTATACAAACAACAGGCTTACATCAAACCCCAATATAATATGCAATAGGCGATCTTATCTCTAAAGTAGTGATATCTTCGAGATACACACAGACAAACGAAAACAATAGACATATCGCAGCATTTTCCTTGAAACAGAACTGAAACATCAAAGACTGTTGATAATAGTTCAGCAATCGCCAGCAACAGTTCCAAATGAGGCTGACGTTGGCGGCCGGCCAGTTGTAAAGCTAAGAGAAGGCAATGATAACGAAATATTTTCATATTTTTTTTATGCTACTGACAGATTAGAATCATATTAATTACAATTTAACTTTGAAATAAGGGTGTCAACGAAAATAATTGGTCGTTGTAACATGTGCCGGGATTCTACATATAACTTTTGTCGTATATCAAATGCAGTGTAACTTTCCGTTCGTTCTAATTGTTGCTCGTGTAAATGTATAGATACAGATATGTATTCATACACAACTTAATTCATGTACGATGTTAAATGTTATCTGCCATTTCTATATTGATTTACTGCTATGCGAGTATATGTGCCGTAAGTAGTACTAACTCTTTTCATATCCGGATTACGTGGATGTGAAGAGCATTTGGTATCGTTGCGTTAGTCGGTTGGTAAATTTACGTTGGTAAACAATATTAACGATTTGGATTAAAATTTATTCACGAGTTACGGTATAACGTAATTGACGAAATCTAGCGGTAGGTAGAGAAATGCTCTACCTACCTCATCGGGATTACAGGCGTGATATTACAGTTTTATATCGATAATTTAATTTAATAAACAGTTAATCTCTAGTTCTAGGTGAGACTTATAACATAACTCTTGCATTCTGATAGTGTACTTACTACACTCCTCTGCTCTCCCCTTCCGAGAAATACGGCCATGATATACAAAAAGTTAGTATGTACCTACTATAATATACTTGTATCTTTTTCTTTTTCCGAATTATTTTCGTTTATGCTTTTAACAAAGCGTAAATTGATTTCATGTCATAAAGAATCTTATATTATGGAAGCTTATTACCATATTGGTATCACATCGATCTGAGCAGTTAGCAAAGCTGGCTCGATCCGCGACGTATGTGAGCGGGGAGATTTTCATTGGCGGGATAGTTTAGTGCAAATTAAGGCAGTATTGTCGCATTAACGAAGCTTATCTTTGCTCAGTTTTAGAATATTGATGATATTTTAATTTTGATTGCTGAATAATATAATTAACTTATGTTTGTAATTGTTATAGCTTTATCAAAGTTTACCATATCTATTGGTGAAACACTTCGGATTAAACACAGTATATCTTCTATTTTAATGTCTTAAAAGTGATATATCACTGGCTAATTTCATGTTCATTCCCAATGAACATAGAAACACTTCACTCAAATGAGATTTCCAATCAAATCACAATCGAATTTACAAATATACGTGTAATGTATAACAAAAAATACGATGTTTTATGTCATTCCGACAAATGGGACTAATCAAATAAACGCCGCCTCAAGTGCCAGCAATTTAATGTTGCCCTTTTTACCTTCACGCGTGTATTCATTTCACATGTCAACCGTCTCGCGAATTTGACAATTCACGATTTAGCATTTTGTTTTGTTTTTATTATTCCCCCTTTCATCTGTTCCGTCACACGAAAATCTAACGTATTTTTAAAACGGAACGATAACAGATTTATCGTAAGAAAGCGTATTATAAACGTGTTCTGAAGAAATAGTGCAATTTATTGTGGATAAGACGAGGTTTATTAATGATGAATACTATAAACAGTTTTACAAACGTAGCCTGGGCATATCTGCCGAAGAACCGACAACCGGCGGAGTAAGCGAGTTCTGGAGTGGAGACCGCGGCTCAGCAAGCGTAGCGTAGGACGCCCTCCGGCCCGGTGGGATGACGATCTGCGAAAGGCTGGAGGCAGATGCTGGATGCGACAAGCCGAAGACAGGGCGCGAAGGCCGCTCATTGGGAGAGGTCAATGTCCAGCAATGGATAGAGATAGCCTGATGATGAGCGTGGTAGCGAACTATTGAGAGAAAAGGAAGGGAACACAGAACACGACATAGACAAAAGATAGCGCTCAAGTAGCACAGATTTTATTAAATATGCGTTCTTATTGATGTTTATATTCCAAGATGCTTAAAACAGTGTACTAAGATTTAAACATCTATTCTCAAATAAGAAGACCGCAACCCAAAGTTTTATGTGTCGTGTTTCTTGCTTCCTTGTGCCGTTCTACTGTATTCCTTGTGGCGTGCTACTGACTTCCTAATGGCGTTCTATTGGTTTCCTAGTGGCGTGCTCTTCAAAAAAAGTGTTCCATTAATTCCCAAACAAAAGCAAAATCAAGGTTGAGTCGAACTAGAACGACATGAGAGCTTTCATGTCTTTACACATTATATTTCATCCCACGAATTAGTAATGTTGTTTTAACGACTTTCCGTGGAACAGCGGGAAGTTAGCGATGTCCCAATAAATATCGCCGTTAAAGCTCGCTGTTCGTTTGTAAATGGGAACTACGTTGGAGGGTTGCTTATTATGCATTGTCGTTTCGTTTGAATCCAATAGTTTGGCCATTGCATTTTTTTATATTCGTGTGACATTTGACGGTTGCCAGTTTCTTGTCGTTTCTATAACGAGAGGCCGGGGGGAATGCATATGGAAAGGGGCAGAGGGGCAAGGTATATCGTTATGTAAAGGCGAGTATATGTTTATTTGTGTCTTCGTGTCTATGTACTTCTATACTATGTACATATGTATCATACTATGTATGTTAATCAAGCTATTCATTGTTAATCAATTATACTACAAAAAATAATTTGCACAGGTTATTTACATAACCAGACCCAGACCATTGTACTGATTGTTATAAATAGGGAAAAAAAGGTCCATAAAATGTATTATCTCTCTCTTTAAACTGCACGGTGCATCACACGTGCAATGAGCCACGCTCTATCAGTAAAACGCGCTCACGCGGCGGTGCGTAAGGAGAGACAGTTCGCGTGGTCCGCTCGTACCGTACATATCCCAATTAGTAATATAATTATCTTGTATTGTAAAGATTTATCAAATATATCCAGTTACGAAAAACAAGCTTTTTATTTGTGCCGTCTTTGGGTTGCACATAAACATTCGAGAAACACTATTAACTGGTAAAACGTAGAACTACACTACGTTCCCATACCTACCCCTTCGTGGATATACGAGCGTGATATTACGTTTAAAAGCGGGTAGCAATCAATTTTCGATAGCAATACCTACAAATAACTACACATCGGCAGCATATCACGAGCGCGATCACATAATTGCATCTCAGCACCGCAGCGGAGTTGCACATGCACAATGTTATTGGGGAATCAACACATCCCGGCGACGTTCCAGATTGCGGGACCGTTCGGGGCAGCCCCTTGATTAAATTGCCCCTATATTAGTGAAATGCGCCCCGTTATAGATTGCGAGTAAAGCTCTGCCTTTGTAGTGTAAAAAATAGGTTCACTTTAGTTTTGTGACTGTGTGTTGTTTTGTCGTCACGTCAGGTATCTTTTGGGTAGGCAGAGAGCACTGAGTCGTGAATATTCTGTCCTTACAGAGCTGAAGTGCTTGTCTTACGTTCGTTAATTCTAGTGCTATTTAGTGTTTATTACCCGTAAATAGCGGTGACCGACCTCGAATAGGAATGTAGGAATAAAGTTATGATTGTCATTTACATTGGTAAATATTAGCTTTTAAAAAACATATGAATGGTTATCGTTTCAATAACAGACATGCTATTCCATATTGTTTACAATTTAAAGTTGTTCATATTATTGTTTGTTGAATTGAATATTCTGTAACCTTTTATTTCTTGAATTTAATATTGCTTAAAATATTATTTGTTAAATTGAATATTGCTTAAAATTTTATTTGTTAAACTTAAATTGCCTAATATTTTAATGGTTCAATTGAATAAAGTTTAAAATTTTGCTGTATAGATATAATTGTTTGTAAAATTTAATTTGTATTTTATGCTGACAATAAATTAGCGATTTATTAGCTTTCTATGATTTAAAAGATGGAAATATGACATTTTACTAAGCGTATGACATTTAAAATTAATTGTTACTGAAAACTGTTTTCTACGATGAGAAATAAATCTGTCAGCACTATTTTAGGTTTAAGGAATTTTTCGTTTTATATTAGGACAAACTTTGTGATTATGAATGGTTAAGACAAAGGATCATCAAAGTTATATGTAGGTGAATGAACATAACTTATCAACATTATTCGCACAGATTTCATTAAAATTTATACTGCCTAACGATTTTTTTCTGCACGATTCGTGAAATCACAAGGTTGGCTAAAAGTTTGAAGGCCACAGTTTTTGATGATTCACGGCCTAATTTGTTCCAAAATCCTATTGTCCAAAAATCTTTATTAAGTTTTAAGACGAGTTGAATCGCACAAATAATTCTAAAGGCGGGTAACAAAGAATTTACGCAAATCATTAAAAAACTTATATTGACTGGAAAGGCAAGATTTACATTATATTTATTTAATACAATATGTTTTGGTTAGTCGTGTGGAAAGATTTTTGGGTGAAAGGCTTTTTAATATATTAGTCTAAAGATCTCATAATTGTTACTTTTCAAATACAATTTTAGGGTACGTCCATTAATGTACTGAAGCGGAAGCGGAAGCGGCGGAGGGAACGAATTGGCAGTATTACAATTTCTAAATCACAACCATAATACGTTAAATTATTTTTTCAAGAACTTTCTCGGCTAAGTTTATTATTGATTTACTTTCCAAATTCCTTAACCACCAAAATTAAAAGTTTCTATACAAAGTTTATTGTAAAACCGTAAAGTTTGTTTGACAACCGATTCACTTAGTTACTTAGTTAATATTTAGTTAATAAATTACGTGCTTATGTAATATAGATGTGTTGTCATAATATAATGTGATATGGTTATTGATATCAAACAATAAACGCATCACTAGACATTAAGCTCGGCCTGGCCTTTTGATGTAGCCAGTAGCAGCCGTTCAATTTAACACCAGTGCTCATAAGCTTCCGCTTATCGCTCCCGGTAGCGTCCTCCTCACAATGATCACTGTCGATATCTCAAAATAACCGATACTTATATTCACATTGTGATTAAAGTACAAAAAATCCGACAAGTACCTATTACCTTAATTGAACCAACATTCAACGTGTAAGACTTCAACGACCTTCTAAAATGTTTCATGCGATTAACTAAACGTCTACATATTTACTATTGTTATTATATACTCACGACTGTACCCTTACAGGATGCGCAGAGAGCGGGGAGTGATAAAGAACTCTACTCTTAGAGATTTAACGCGCTTTTTGTACAGTAATCGCTCTCATTTTTTCTGGTTCCTACGGGTTTCTTACTAAACATATACCATGCCTTGTTCGTTTTAACTAAGATATAGCTTTATTTGATACCTTACAATTTAGACAAAGCGGTAATTATATAAGTAGTTAGTGTAATAGGTCAATTCCCGGTTCGTATATTACTGGAATTTATCTAACTTAGATTTTCTAGTAGAAATTTCTAGTTGTGCTAGAGCAATAGGCTCGCCACCCATTCCATTATTGGATTTAAACGTGACTGGTGATACGTGGGAATGTACTACACTCCTCTGCACACCCCTTCTGAGATTACAGGAGCGATGTTATGTTTTAGGTTTAGTAAGAATATGATAATTATCAGTTAATATTACCGGTTTATCTAACTAAAACGAGTCAAACGAGCGGTTAAAAGAGCTCTCGCTATCACTAGCTCCTGAGGTTCGAAGTTTATTTTGCGGCCGAAGATCGAATTTTGGGGTCCAAAGTTTTGATAGCGAAGGATTGAATAAGCCAAAGTTACGTATCCAGGGACTGCCATGTTTTATAACTTGCGAACTTAACCAACTCCGTAATAATGTTTAATTAGAGACCATTAACGCGTTGTTTATCCCGAACTACTCGTGTTAATTATATTTTATGTACATACACTGTGATATACATATAGGTACTGTTATAAGAGTATGGGTAATGGAACTGTTTTGTCAAACATATCAAATTTACAAACGGTTTGGATATATGCGACAGTAGATGTGACAAACCCGTTCAAGTATTTTGTAATGGTATATGGCTGTCTCGTTAGTCGAGTTGCAAGTGCGACTGCTGGTCGAGAGACCCAGGGTTCGAATCCCGGGTCGATACTATTGGATTTTTCTAACTTATAACTTCTAGTAGAAACTTCTAGTAGTATCTGTAAGCTCAACGCCTATTCCATACTCGTCCGAGCCGGACCTTAGGTGTTTAATGTTCGCAGTAGTTATTATAGTTTACGCGTCAATACTAATATACACATATAACAGGTACACATAAGTAAATTAATAGGTTGGTACTATAAATATCGAAATGTATAAATATAGAAAATATTGAAAAAGCCACACTTTTACCCATAGCGATAGTGAGGCATTACAATTTTCCACCAGCTACGGCTGGATAATTTTTTTCGCCTGCTCCGCTTTCAGAGTCGTAATACAGTACAGATAAATGGAATGTTTAATGAAATTTGTTATATCAATTGAATCAAATTCGAAATATGTTAGAACTATTTAAAGAAAGTTTTGTGAACTGTTAATTGAAATGTCCATCAGTGTCTGTAGCCGAACTGAAATGAAAAACGGACAGATTAAATTATCTTGTTGCGGGCCGATCTGACGACGACACTTGGGCATTGTATTTGTCTTCGAGTTTAACATTTAATTTAAAACAACAATCTCGATAAAACTCGTGTTCTAAATTTGAACTTAAATAGAACATAATTTAAATTAAATAATTTATTTCGTTAGAGAACATTTTTCATTGTTTATTATAATTAATTAGAATTTTAAGTAATTAGGACAAATGTAATGTCCACGTACGTTCTTTAATGATCGGTCATGATATACGAGTACATATGTTAGCTCAGACGGTAGAATAAGGCCAAAATAATATTATATACATCATCAAAATATCTAAATGACATTAATTTTTTTTTCATAGTAGATTAGTATCTACAACCTCTTCGGTAATTAAAGTAAAGATTCATTCCCGGGGTCGTGAAGAGTCTTACTGGTTTTTCCTAGCAGGGACTTCCAGGAATAGCATGGAGTCAGATTTTGTGTCCGGTCTATATCATTAGGCTCATTCACTATCACATGGGACTTATAACATATTCGTAACTGATGAAAAGTGGGAGTACATCCCTCTCTTTAGCCCACACGAGAAACATAGGCGTGATCTTGTGTTGTGCAAACTTTAAATTGACGATAAAGAATCTACAAGTTAGGAAACATAATATGTTTGAAAAGATATCTATTTAAGCACGTATACATTTAACTGTATCTGTGAGCAGTGTGGTTACCGTTTATTTATTTATGATAAAAGATACGCTTCGAGTGTAGGTTTCGTCTGTAAATATAAAGCTGGTAGTTGTGTTGTAAACGAATACTAAACAAAACGCGTCGGCACTATATCGCTGTAAATCTCCTCTAAGACAAAGTGGCAAGCCCTTATATCAATATTGACGGCTTTAGTAAAACAAATTGGATGGTATTGTGAAGGCTTAGTGAATCCTATAAGTAATGGATACTCCAGTTGTGAGGACTTAGCTCAATTTGGTTGTTTCGTGGAATATTCAAATGGATAATATGTTTGATGTACTTGGAAACGAAAATACAAGAACAGGAAGTTCTTATAACTATCGAGAACATTTACAGGGATAGAAACGTAATATCACGTCTGTATTCCCAAAGAGGTAAGCAGAGTAATATAAGTACACATCCACGATTCACTTGTGATGTTGTTGTATGTGCAACCATGGAATAGAAGCCTAAGTAAGCCTTTTCCAATTAATCGGGTAGAAATCCAGACTTATCTGGAGACGGACTTATCTGAAATCTAGGCTCGACTTTAAATTAGCGACTTTTGCCAGTTCCAAATTATAAAGTTCAACAAAAAATTCATTGTAACTGCGTTGAAAATATAACGCGGCGTACTTTCCCATTACGTTATTGTTGGGTTGCTCGGGTTTCAGCAATTTGTGACAAAAAATCTATTGTGACCTGCTTTTTCATACAGTTACTGAAACTTTGTTTTGTTTGCCTTTTTACCACTATTTTTAGAAACATTGGATGAAAAAGTTTAAAGAAATCTGTAGAATTAAATTATTTTTGAGAGTTTCCATAAAGTTTTATTATCTGAGTTTCCATAAAGTTGTTGTATTATGTAGCATAACATGCTTGTTATTTTTATTTGTTGTGTATATTTTTGCATTTAATATTTTGTTCTCTGTTCATTAAATATATTGTTAATATCACAATCAACACAGACGAAGTCGTGAGTATCAGCCAGTAATAAATACAATTTCTGATTTTATACAGTCAAGCCAGGCACCTTAGATAGCTAGTAGGCAGAGAGTATCAAATACTTTATTTCTTTATCCCTACAAATCTGCCGTGCGTCTTACATGTTTTGTGTTTCAGAGAGCGTACGTATCTATATGAGAAAAAAAATGTGTGTACATACATATGTGATACATTCAAATAATTTAAAATTGTAATTTCACCTACGTTCGGGAATACAAAGAATTTTTCGTTACGATATCGTTAGTTGGCCGGGAGTCAAATATTAATTAAAATCGCTTTTTGCCGGCCACGCTATGCGCACAATTTCTGTTATTTGATTCGATTTTTATTGATATTTTCAAGCATCTCTTAAGAGTATTTAATGACTTAAAACAATAAAGATAAGACTTATTAAACGAGAGTCTTAATAAGTAGTAATACAATAGTCTATTGCTTAAAATTTCAGTTGTTCGTTTTAATCAACTCTCAACATGCTGTGGATTCACTCTCGGGAAAGGAACTCAGGATAAGGAAGTTCGCTCGACCTTCAAAGTGCCCCAATTTAGATCAAGGTCAAGACTACCATTGAAGACGTATATTCCATATTGAATTGTTTATTTCATGCCTTGATAACGATTCAGCACGACAGCCTATTCTGATATAAAATCATAGATTTATGATTCTGAATTGATTCTAAGATGTTGTGATTGCATTGTAATTTGACACTTGCGTTTTACGTTTATTCACCAGTCCGTTTCACTACTTAGTTCGACATAGGCGTACCTTGAGAAGTTTTTGCTCATAATCCCCACTCTAGAGAAAGTTTAGACACTGATGACACTGATTTTATTTTCTGTAATTTTTAATTTAATGTTATTTCAAGTTAGAAAAGACCAAACATACTTTGCCCTAGCCGAGAACGAACTTTACCAACCAGGTTATAGCGTTATAAGTTCAATGAATTTCTTCATGTACGATATATATGTAAGTGAAATGCTCCTCAGATACTTAGAATACAATGAACAAGACACATTTGGACCTATAAGAAATTGCGTATCATTAATCTTCAGTATTCGGAACCGCTGTGTGTAAACGCTCTGAGGGTGGAAAGTTTGCGAGTGGACGAATGCTACTATTGTTGGCTTGGCCTTGAACCCTTAGATTTATTCCCTTATCTTTTAAGACTAAGTGTTAGAATAATTCTATTCTGTTAGATTCACTTGCTACTGTACTATTGTAAGCTAATTCTGACGGTGTTATAGTAACATTAGCATGAGTGAGCTGTTTGTTGCTGCGATTGAAATGTACGCGACGCGGCACGTACGAGTATGACACGTCCTCGAGCTAAGTGTCGTGGAAATGTAACCGTTGATTGAAAATGTACTTCAAATAAATGTAAATATATTTGGCATTCGGTTATTTTTGTTTATCCTTAAAAGACCCTGCGAGATGGCATAATAATAAAGTAATAATACAGAGACAATTGTATATTAAAGAAACAACTGGTTTCGATGAAATTGTCTTTACATAAAAATATTACGACATTAATGTGTGTGTTCTGGAAAAGATGATAGGGACAATATTCACCTACATTAAAGGGTCCGTACGGAATTATAGTTCGAGGAAAAATTACAGACGGATTGGAATATGATGTCCTGAAGATGTGCAAGCGAATAGCGAATACGCAATATAGGCAATATAAAGCAATATACGCATAATAACAAAATATAACGGCAATAGGTACATGCAATACAACACAACA
>DWME01008905.1:0-11326 GCA_018244795.1 Parelbella ahira ahira
GCCTTAACCCTCTCAATATGAGAGGAGACCCATATTCCAACAGTGGAATGATAAATGGGTCGATTATTATTATTATTTTGTTAACTGATTTAATTTGATTTTAATAATTACCGAACAGTATGTAGTATGCCACAATATGAACGAGAACCGCTTCTCTCCATACATTCGACCATCGGAATGACAGCGGCAACAATTACACCGGCACACAAAAAAGTTTTCTGTACACCGGACGCGACCTATCCACGGGCATGTTTTTCGACCTGCTGAATCCGAATTTCGAGTCAATTTAGGCCGTATACCCCTCCAATTTCGAAAAAATTGCAAAATTGCATGCTATCACCCCGTTGCAGGTGACGTCGCTGACCCCGCTGGACGCGAGCGTGCGACCAGCGCCCAGCGCGGCCTACGTCGCCGAGAGGAATACCTGCCTCAACTTCTTCTCCAAATGGAACGAAACGGACCAGGTAAGGGAGCTGGATAAAGCCCACTTGGTGAGTGGTTATAACAGGAGAGTTGTGGGTTCGATTCCCGCTAGGGTCAGATATTTGTGCGATGTGCACATGTGCTTGTTTTTATTTGTTTACAATTAATTTAACAATTTTGTACACAGAGATTAAAAATAGACACAAAAATCATATAATCAAAAATGGCAGTAAATAAATATATATATATGTACATACATATGTATGTATATATGTATTAGCAGTGTGATTACCTTAAAACATGCCCTCTTCAGGCCGCCCTTGGGATCAGGAGTAATGTGCGAAGATATATTTAAGAAAATACGAAATAAATTCTATTAACTATATCTCTGCTTACTGTTCAAAATATGACTAAAGTACATGAAGTACCTACCTACCGTGTAAGGACCTTGCCGTGATGATACAATAACAGTAATAATTGCTTTGCAACTAAAGATATATTTGGCACTCGTACTCTCTGTAACCCCGTAAAGATGAAATATAATAATAATATCAGCTCATCATCCATCATCATCACCACCACCAGGTGGAGTTCGTGGAGCAGCTGCTGGCGCGAATGTGCCACTACCAGCACGGCCACATCAACGCGTACCTCAAGCCGATGCTGCAGCGTGACTTCATCAGCATGCTGCCCAGTAAGTCAGCGAATTTTTGGTTTCTGTTCAGCCTGGCCTTACTGCCTCGTCGGTCGAGTGGTTGCCAACGCGACTGTTTGTCGAGAGGTCCTTGGTTCGATCCCCGGGTGGCGTATTATCGAGAAATTTGTAGTTGTGGAACGTGCTGCATGATAGGTAAATAACGGAAGTGTAATCACTATCTTGTCTACCCCTTTGGGGGAGGTGCAGGTGTGATTTTATAAATAACATGTAACATCACCAGCTACGTTTAGGTCCCACCATGGAATAGGTGGGGAGACTATTGCCTTAAATCGGCCACAGCTCCGGACTCCGAGCCACTACTAGAAAATTTGTATAAGAAAAATCAATATAAATAACATGTTTTTCCAGAAAAAGGCTTGGACCATGTAGCAGAAAACATCCTCTCGTATCTGGACGCGAGTTCGCTATGCGCGGCCGAGCTGGTCTGCAGGGAGTGGCAGCGAGTGATATCTGAGGGTATGCTGTGGAAGAAGCTGGTGGAGCGCAAGGTGCGCACCGACTCGCTGTGGCGGGGACTCGCGGAACGACGGGGCTGGTGAGTCCTGTTCTTATTATTATATCATCAAGCTACATTGGATACAAAGCAGGCAAAGAGCCAAATAGGGTCTGTCATGCTGGTTCTATGTTCATCACTCTCTTCATACTCTTTAGTAACATTCATAACTATTTAGGTGATTTTCTTGATGATTAGTCACAGACCTTTTTAGGTAGGTGTGTCCTGAATCATTATACTTGAGTTTTTTTATCTAAATACAAATTGATGATAATAAAATAATTGGTGAAATTGATACGCAAACTGACGACTTCTGAGCGTGTTAAAAAAGAGGAAGAACAATGGCATACAGTCTGAATCGATAGCTGAAACTCATTGTTAACTCTCTCCTGGACATGGGTCTGGAGGGTCTCCATCTCCCGTGCAGGATGGTTTAAATATGGTTGAGCACAGATTGAAGATGTGCAGTGATCTCAATTGTCGGTCTCAGTATATTTATTTCTATCTATGTACCAATTGATTGTAGAGGAGTTGAACATATGTGTGCTGTCTAGAATTGGCACATTTGGCTAAATTCATCATTAGCATGTCTGCTCAGCCTGAAATAAAATCTTATGTATCTCTCGGTACCAAATCCAACCTTATAAATGTGTCTGGTATCGAATCCGGACCGAAAATATAATGAGCAGACAACTTCCACTTGATTCCAGGATCCTGTACCTCTTCAAGCCGAAGCCAGGCTGCCAGCATCCATCACACACATTCTACAGACAATTATATCCAAAAATTATTCAAGATATCCAATCTATAGAAGACAACTGGAGAATGGGCAGACATAACTTGCAGGTATCATTTGGGAGGCTTTTAGTGGTCCAGGGTCATGCTGATCTACAGCCAGCGGCCAAGGTTAGCGCAGGCGTGGGTTAGGATTGAAGTGTTCTCCATCATCATGTCTAACTGAAGGGATTGTTGTCTGTCTGTGTATTTGTAGTCTGTTTGCTGGGTCGTTTTCTAACTGACCAATAGTTGGTGTGCATGGATGAAATCTAGGAAGCTCTCTTCAAAGTATGGGAAATATATTTCAAGTATGACAATAATGGTTAAAGACAGAACAAAAAGTCTTATGTATCTTTCTATTTGCATTGTACTGGCATAAGCACAAATGAGGTTCTAATTGATAGTTATTCTCTTCTAAAAGTCTATTATCAGTATCCTTCTCTGTGCTTTGGGTAGTCCTGTAACAGTCACATCTACTTTCCAGAGGATAAACTGCAGATCAGAGAACTCGAAGGGTGTATACTGTTTGCAGTATGATGACAACAAAATAGTATCCGGCCTCAGGGATAACACTATCAAAATTTGGGACAGGAAGACTTTGCAATGTGTAAAGGTTAGTTTGATAGTAAATAATGATGAGGACTGCCTCATGGGTCATGTGGTTGCAAGCGCGACTGCAGATCGAGAGGAATTGGGTTCAAATTCCGGGTTGGGTACTATTGGATTTTTTAATTAGAATTCTAGTAGTGACTAGGAGTCTGGGTCTGTGCCCGGTATATGGCAATAGGCTCACCACCTATTCCATGGGACGTAAATGTAACTGATGAAATGTGGGAGTATAGTACACTCTTCTGCGTACCCCTTCGGGGATTATAGACGATTTACAATGATGAGTAAGAGTTTTTTTTCAGACGCTTCAACCATTCCACTGTGGAAATATGGGCCTCCTCTTATATTGAGAGGGTTAAGGCCAAAGTCTGCCACACTGGCCTAGTGCGGGTTGGCGGATTTCACACATCTTAGAATTTTTTTAAAATTCTAATTTGTGCAGGTACAAAATTGATTGAAATTACAATATTCGTTTAAAAATCATATTGAGATCCACCTTAGATATACCTTGATAGGATGTTTTGTGGTATATATCAATACCAGATATATTTATATTATTACTATTTATACATATATGTATATAGTTTATCGGTCACCTGGTAAACCATAGCCCAATCTCTCTTGCAGCCTGTTTTATGATGATGTATACACAATATATATATTATTATAATGTTTTCTATTCCAGGAGCTACAAGGCCACACAGGATCAGTACTATGCCTGCAATACGACGAGCGGGCTATCATATCTGGCTCCTCGGACAGCACAGTCCGAGTGTGGGACGTGAACACTGGTGCCATGCTCAATACTCTCATCCACCACTGCGAAGCTGTCCTCCATCTCCGGTTCTGTAATGGCATGATGGTCACCTGCAGTAAGGTACTGATTACAATGCACTAGGTTTAACAGCATTGGATATGGGCTGCTAAGATGCTCCCCATAATAATGGTGTATTTCTGTCTATATTCTTGTCTTCCCTGTGGGAAATCCACACACAGACACACACACATACACGCACGCACGCACGAACGCACGTACGTACAGACACGCACACGCTCACACACCCTTATTTCCACCCATTAGGAGAGGCCTTTGTCCAGCTGTAGACTTATAAAGCTTAATAATATTGATGATGATGATTTAGATAAATATTTGTGTATCCGCACTTCCAGGATAGGTCGATAGCTGTATGGGACATGACGTCGACGACGGAGATCATGCTGCGGCGCGTGCTGGTGGGGCACCGCGCCGCCGTCAACGTGGTGGACTTCGACGAAAAGTACATCGTCAGCGCCAGCGGCGACCGCAGCATCAAGGTGACGGGGCTGGACTATTGACTTAAATACTCACCGCAATATCAAAATAATAGCTATTAAATGTGACAGTATACCTTCATAGATATTGCAAAGTGACATTTCAATGGTAATTAATCGATAATAGGTAACCGGCGAGACAAATGTAACAATGTATACAAAGGTCAACGACTGTTAGAAAATTATGCACTGCCTCGTTGGGCGAGTGGTTTCGAGCGCCACTGTCGATCGAGAGGTCCCGGGTTCGGTCGCCGGGTTGGGCGAAGTATTATTCAGTTTCTCCTAACTTCTAATTTAACACATTTCGATATTAATTTTAATTATTATTATTATTACTATTATCACTCCAGGTGTGGAACACGTCGTCGTGCGAGTTCGTGCGCACGCTGAACGGCCACCGGCGCGGCATCGCGTGCCTGCAGTACCGCGACCGGCTCGTGGTGTCCGGCTCCTCGGACAACACCATCCGCCTGTGGGACATCGAGTGCGGCCAGTGCATCCGCGTGCTCGAGGGGCACGAGGAGCTCGTGCGGTGTATACGGTGCGTTGTCGTCATTAGCTTCATTATGTAGTGATGACAGGATGTCATTGAGATAGTGAGCTTTTATCGTTTTATGGCTTGATATGAATCTACTCTCAGAACGATAGGCATAGGATGCTGGAAAGGCATGGGAAGCGTATCTGGGAATACGGTATACCATCATAATCAACATCATCGAAGCTTTTATCTTTCTACTGCATGAGTGTTCTTGGAGATTCTTGATTGGTGCTTGTGTTGGAGGAGCTGGATGACTTCCTCCAGTATATGTGGTACATAATCATCAGTATTCTCTTTTATCTTTCCATTGTGGGTGACTGGTCGGACACGACATCGAGCACGACATGTAAACGCTAACTATTACAATCATAGACTATAAATAATATGATTTGTGTGTGTGTGTGTGTGCGGCAGGTTCGACAACAAGCGCATAGTGAGCGGCGCGTACGACGGCAAGATCAAGGTGTGGGACCTGCGCGCCGCGCTCGACGTGCGCACGCCGCACCAGGACCTCTGCCTGCGCACGCTCGTGGTGAGCACGCGCTCATACACACGCACCTACATACCACACTAACGCATACATACACACACAATACACACCATTGCGATACGCACACATACGCCTGTACACGCACACAAACACACAAACTCACCCTCGAAACTGTACATATGGTTGTGTACTTATATATAAATATTGTTGTAACATCATCATCATCAGTCAGTTTCCATTCACTTAGCAGCTCACTGAGCTCGGTCTTTAGCTTTTTGTTTCCAATCTCTTTACATTATATTGTTACCCGACTGAAGGGCTTCTTGTGCTAAGTAGGTACCTAACTTTAGGTAGGTACTTAACTTTATACTCTAAACGGCACAGCGTCGAGTGTCGGTATTGTACCGGATGCCATGCCCCCAGGAGCACACGGGACGGGTGTTCCGGCTGCAGTTCGACGAGTTCCAGATCGTGTCGTCGTCACACGACGACACTATCCTCGTGTGGGACTTCCTGAACTACGGCGGCGCGTCGCCGGCGCCGCCCGCGCGGCCGCACCCCGCGCACCCCGCCCACCCCGCGCACCCCGCGCCCGCGCCCGCAGACTAGGTGCGCCCACTGCCACACACTTTTATATTTATACAAAAAAATTAATAGCCTTAGTGCAGTGATAACCTACTGGTTAAAAATATAGCCTCCCACTCCGGGGGTCTCCGATTGAAATTCATAGCCATAGCACAGGACCCCCACATTCCAACAGTTTGATGATAAAAGAATCGAATAATATGAATATCAGTCTATTTGAAGCTAATAAAAAAATGATTAAAAACTGCAAACTTTATTAAGTCACACGAGCAAAGCGAACGTTATTGAAATTAGCGTAGAATTGCAACACATTACACACTTGCAGTGATTGGACATGTACTCCTCAGCCTGTCTAACTCCATTGTAGGGTATCAGCTATCTCTGAAGCGTTCTTACCCGTAACCCCCACGTTGGGTATGGGGGTTGTGAAGCGCAGAGTACGGCTTCTAGGGTCGTCTACGCTGCTACCCACAGACAAACAGGGCTTTATTGTTAGAAGGCAGTGTAAGATTGTCTCAAGGTGTTAATCATATAATTGTTTCATTGAGTACATACATCAAATCTGTAAGAATGGAAATGTAATAATTATTGTTAACGGTGTGCATGTATGAAGAGAGTGATGAATGTGGACGAAGTATAGCAGGTCTGTTACAATAGAAATTTTAGTATTCTGTGCTCTCTGCCAAACTTTAAGACACCTGATGCTGTGATATAATAATGTATATCAATAACAGAATTATTCGTGTCCAGGTAATACAGGACCACCTCACTACGACTGGAGGTCCAGGGTTGGCTCGGAGCTGGCCGGTCACGTTATGATGACGCCTGGTGGCGCTGCGCCTCGCACGGACGGTAGCCGCCGCGTGCCCAACGGCCAGTGTCCAGTGTCTCGTGTCTCGTGCCTAGTGTCGAGTGCATAGTGAGGATTGGCGCTTGCAGTGACGATACTGTTCGCTAAGCGAGTATTTATTGTTCGATAATGTATAGCCGTAATTGTAAATCGATTCGTTGTTAAGCGGCAACGCTTCCACGGTCGATTCGTGAAAGTGTTGGGATTCCGGTGAGTGTATATGGCCCTTTAACAGCCAAAGTTTTGAGCATGTCTAGAGTAATATGCTAAATGATTGTGACCGCGAACAGCCCACGGGCGCCGACAGGATGGGTTTTCGATACTATACCTTCTTCTTCTTAGCGTGTCGATGACAAACACATTTTAAGTCTCTAAATGGTAGCTGGACTAGGGTTTGTCATCGTGGTGAAAGGATTTGCTATATATACTATACCGATTAATATACATGTTTATAAAATAGTTATGTCAATAAAATACATGTTCATAAAATAGTCATGTCCATAAAATACATGTTCATAAAATACTTCACGAGAAGAGCACACTGATATATGTAACATTTTAAATTAGACTTTTGTGGTGTGTCAATTATTCAAGTGTACATTTTGAGGCTATATAAAACATATTATTAACTTATATAAAAAACCTTTCTAAATAATTTTATTTGCTTGTATGGTTAGTTGTTGTTGCAAGCTTGTTGCAAGTGCAACCCCTTGCACCCTTCTGTCGACGCCCACGTGAATAGCTGTGAGATTATTTACATTTGGAATTGTACTGTCGTGCTATTAACTTGCACTGCGTGCAACTTGCAGTTTCGTGCTAATGCGTTCGCTAAAAGTGTATCAGTGGCATGGAATAAGATTTAGTTGGTTAATAGCGTTCATACACCCGTTCATCCAGCAACTCGTTCATCCAACCGTCTCGTGCAGTTACACGCGAATATCTCAACAAATGCACGAAGTATGTCACCGTGATGACTGTGATGTGACAATGACATAGATATTAATTTCTGTGACCTACTAATGTCACGAATAGTTTTAGCCTTTCACGTTCCAACTTCTCAGTATGATCGCGGTGTTGTCTCTGTGAAAGAGTTAAATAGTGACACGTGTGTAGTTGTCGGCGTTGAATTTGAGCGTTGAATACTAATACTAAATTTATAACATGACTGCCTCGTTGGTCGAGTGGTTGCAAGCGTGATTGCTATGCAAGAGGTCCCGGGTTTAATCCCAGGCTCGAGCAGTGTTACTGGATTTTTCCAATTAGAAACTCTCAGTAGTCATTCGAAGTCTGGATTTGTGCCCAATGTATGGCAATAGGCTCACCCGTAATTCCATGGGAGATTTGACATAATTGATGAAAGTTGTGATTATTTCACATTGCCTATCACTTGAGAAAAATATAGCTATTATGTTATGATATTTATGTTGTATAGGAGCTATGTATTAATGGCTATGATTTGTAAACTCTACTCAATATGATGATAAATATGAAATTATTTAAGTTAGTATTAAAACAATGTAATAAAGTAAAATGACACAGGTCAGTACTAAAACACAATGTATAATAATAATTGTGACTTTGAACATAGGGCCTTATGCAGGGCTAACTCATCTCGATACGGGTAAAGTCTGGGCTATAGTGACCATACATTCATATCGAAATAACTTCAGAATGAACAAGTAATAATATTGAATGTGATGGGAACGGAACCCAGACTCCCCCAGCACCGCGCTCAGTATTACTACTCACCAGTGAACTAGTCTTTTATTCCGCCCAGCCACTGTTTATCATATACAATTGAGTAGTATACTTTTGAGTGTCATTTGCTATTTGTATATAACCAGCATGTATATTTTCAATGGAGAATGTAAATATACTTCATTTGCAACTAGAGTATAATATCTCAAACACACTCTTTCAGACAACAGTTCAGAGAGTTTGAAATCATAATTATTCTGTAACTATTATAATAGTTATACATCATAGAATAGTCTATGGGTCATATGATATTAAATTAGTCATACAATAATCATTATTTCAACTTTTTCAAACTGTTCTCTGAAAGATAGTGTTTTTTAGATATTACACTCTAGTCGCAAATGAGCGTTACGATATTTTCTCACAGAACTCATCGAGTGCCATCGAGCAATGTGAGTTAGAAGTATGCACATACACTAAGTATGTGTCAAATTAGTCATATTATACTGACTGATGGGGGACTCTAGAGACTCCTTAACCAATGTGTGTATGGAAAGAGTGATGGATGTAAAAGAAACCTGTCAGGTTTGTAAGGTTATTTTTTTTGACACCTTGTGTTCTCTGCCTCATGAAAGATCTGGCTTGATGTTATGAAGTCACTTGTAGATAAATTTATTATGCTAATTGACATTTTATTAACGGCAAATTATTTGACTTTGACTGCCGCGTTGGTCGAGTGGTCGCTTGCGCGTCTGCCCATCGAGAGGTCATGGGTTCAAAACCTGAATCGGGTATTATGGGATTTTTATAATTTAGAATTTTGAGTAGTGACTCGGAATCTGGATCCGTGCCGGGTGTATGGCAATAGGCTCACCACCTATTCCATGGGACTTAAACGTAACTGGTGAAACGTGGGAGTGTACTAGATACACTCCTCTGCCTATCTCTTCTGGGATTACAGGCGTTATGTTACGTTTTCAGCCCTCGTGCCCGGTGTAAGGTTAGTGGACGAGATCTCGCATTGGGCAGGCCTATGTACCTAGTACTGTTGACTGTGGGGCAACCGATGAGCAGAAATAGACTGATACGTGGAGTACTTCAGCGCTCAAATTAAACCTTCTAAATTATAGCAATAAAATTGTAACTGGCAACAATCGATTCGGTGACAATAATCGCTCGCTAAAAGAAAAGGGAGATGAAAAATCGATTTTAGTAATCGATTCTAGACCGTTGCGGTGTGAATCAAGATCTGACGACGCCTGGCTATTGTAGATTTGCTAGACAGACAGACAAACGATATATTTGTATGTATATAGCTATTGTGCGATGCTATCACAAGATCTGTGTCACCGACACTCCTTACACCAGTAGAAAATAAACCCACACGATTAAAAAACCCATCTAGATGCTATACAATGAGTCTGTCAGTTATGGAAACTTCTAGAATTTTCCATGCAGTAGCTTTTGATAGAGCCATTTTAAGCCTATCATATCTTGTTTTATATAGGAACCAGCAAGTAATGCTAGAACTGATATTAAGTGTTACTGCACTCAAAGGCGTCCGATGCCGGGGTCCGGGTGGAACATCACCAGGAGAACCTCCCCGGGGACCTCACTGTAGATACGATGCTGATGGTGGCACAGGTCTTGTAACGATGCTGTAACCAAGTAGGCTAAGACAATGAGGACTCAAAATATTGAGCTTCCACAAAATATGAGGACTATTGTAATATATGTTAAGTGTCGACAGTTATTTAATATTGTGGTATTAAATAAATGTTTTTTGTGTACATATGAACTGATTTGTCGGGCGCGCGCGTGTGCAGGGGAAGGCGGAGTTCGAGGCAGTGGAAAGTCACATTCTTAATATGCATATAAAAGTACATACTTTCCCCCTCTCATGTCCCAATAAGATCTTCCTTAGGATAGGCAAACGGGATTGAAATTTTCATGTAAAAGGAGTGTCAAAAGTAAACTATAATATAATAATATGTATGAGGACAGAGATATTTGGCACTCGGTGCTCCCTGTCCACACCGAACGCGACCCAGCGTGATAGAAAAGTAATGCATCAAAATTTCAATTCTATTATTTTAAAAGAAAATCCATCCTACATCAAGAAATACGTAAGATGCTGTACGACTCGTATTGTACTGATAAGTGCACGGTACATACATGTAGTTGCACGAAATTAGCGTCGTGCAATTTATTGTCTGTTAGAACACGACTAATATAATCAGCTGAGAACAGCATAATTAATTTGTATATATAACGTCATAGGTGTAATTTGTTATACGAGATTATAAATAATAATGTTTATAAGAATTCGCCATTTTCTTACAGTACTTATGTCAAAGAACAGACTCATTCTTCCGCTGCGCGCGCGCACACCTGTAATATAAATATGTTGTTTAGAAAAATTTTAGAACGTTTTTCGTTTTTTTTTAAATAATTAAATGCTAGATGAGGTGTTGAGAAGAAAAAAGCGAAGTGCAAGTTGGCCACGAGTACTTTAAACGAGAGTTAATTAAAAATAAACAGGGTTTTTTTTTATTATTTCAACGGTATAAGATAGGGATTGTGTGTTACGTTGTCCACAGATTGTAATATTATGAAATATTATTGTTATTTGAAATCTTATTTGAAGCCTATTTGCTATTTGAAATAATTTTAATGATTTTTTTTCATTTCTTTTGTATATTTGTATTTTATTTTTGAGGCTCATCTTTCCGTTGTTGGGTACTGGTCTCCTCTCATAATGAGAGAGTTTAAAGTCATAGTCTGCCGAGCTAAGTGCGGGCTGGCAGATTGCACACGCCATAGAGAATGTTTTT
>DWME01008906.1:0-11324 GCA_018244795.1 Parelbella ahira ahira
TAGTAGTAACTCGAAGTCTAGATCTGTGTCCGGTGTGTGGCAATAGGCTCACAACCTATTCCATGGGACTTAAACGTAACTGGTGAAACGTGGAAGTGCATTACACTCCTCTGCCTACCCCTTCGAATAGTATAGACGTTATATTACGTTATACAAAATGACAATTCAAACGAGGTAAAAAATCGTGGTGTTAAAGCTTATTTATTATTAAAAAGTTGTCATGTCACGGAAACACATTCTGACACTTTATTTACAACGAGATAGGAGCTGCTGTCTATTGGAATTCAAAAATTGAATCTTTGGTCTCGAAGGACATCTGCAATGGATTTCATTGTCGTTTGATGCGAATCTAATTTCCATTTGCGAATTCAAAAATCCAACCGAGCTTTTGAAAATTCTTGATATTCTACTATTTCGTAGACCGTCTACGTGATAATGATCGAAGCTTTTGTCACAGAATTGTATACTGATATGCCATACGTATCATCTGATTAAAATATATTCTTTATTAACTGGTAACCAGTGGTCACTCATGAACATGGTAGACCGCGTTGAGTAATGATTACAACGGTTTGCCTCCTTTTCCCCCGCTGTGCAACGTGCTACGCAAAATCTACGCAGCAATATTTTTCTCTATATATGTACGTACGTACATAGAAAGGTAGTATAAAGTAATAAAACGGGTTAAAGATCGCTTTAACCTGAGTAAACACGACCGTGGGTTACACCCTATCGATTTATTAGCGAATACGCATCTGTTGACGACATTAGCGGCCATCGGGTGACACAAATTCGATTATTGGGTCGTGAAATCTAGTCATTTCTACGCGACTAATACCTAACAAATGCTAACATACACACTATATTAATTCCATTCTTCCAATTCTTATATTGTAGGAAGATGCGACGCGAATAAAAAAAAATGTACAGCCTTTCCTTTTCCAATTGGTTCGATTAAACGTCTTGCACGTATTTAGAGGATGTATTTTAAAATTGGAATGCAACGATCTTATTCTTTGCCAGTGAAATAGAAATCTATGCGTCACTGCTATATACCTATCAAGTATCCATAAATCTCTTGTGAAATAAAGAAACTATTAAAATAGCTGTATGTGTATAATAATATAATAATCGACCCATTTGCTATTCCACTGTTGGAATATGGGTCTCCTCTCATATTGAGAAGGTTCAGGCCGTAGTCTGTGCGGTTGAAAAGTGCGGGTGCGGTTGAAAAGTGCGTTGTGAAAGTGCGGGTTAGCAGACTTCACACACCTTAGAATTTTTTTTTGTAAATTCTAAAGTGTGCAGGTTTCACCACGATGTTTTCCTTCATCGTTATTAAGTGATATTTAAACTTAAAACGCACTTTTGTAAAGAGGTGCGCGTTGTGGATTAGAACCCAGCACCCCCGGAGTGAGAGGCTGAATTCTTAACCACTAGGCTATCCCTGCTTATATGTGTATAGGAAACGTTAATTGCTATATAAACGATAACTTGAATAATTAATAAGTAAACCGACTAATCATAGTTGGTTTCGTCTAATCAGAGAATAATGAAAGTAGAAGAAAGCCTTCGGGGCTATAAGGATAGAGATATTTAGCACTTAGTGCTCGCTGTCTCTCTTGAAAGAAACAAATAATAATAAATGTAATAGTAATAATATAATAATATAGCAATTTTAATAATAAAAAATAATTATTATTATTATACTTTGATGGTCGCTTTCAGAACATACATATAAAAGAACCTACAAACAGCTAAATACATGCACACAGTTAGATAAAAAGTAGTTTACAGTGCAACTATTAAAAAGTAAAGTTACACAATGGACGGGAAGCAAACCTCGGACATGGCCGCGCATAAACATATCCTATCCATACCTACTGAAACCTAACTACAACCATTCAATACGTGCGAGGTCACAAGCGTTTATTATTACTACGTTTACAATAACTTCTACAGCTGCAAGCGATTATAACTACTGCAATTATAATAACTTCTGCAACTGAAAGCGTCTATAACTGAATAGTGCGTGTGAATAATTAACGAAACTGCGCGATACTTAACGAGGTCAGATATTCAACGGATAGTATTGGCAATGTAGCGCTTTATTTTATCGAGATTTATCGTCATTACAGTAGACTAATTCATAATTATTAATATAATTAAAAATTTACCTGTCTTGAAAGAACATTTTGATGTAACGTTTGAAGAAGGAAGCTTCATCATCTTATCATCATCATTTCATCATCTTGTGACCTTCAATTACATCATTGCAGCTATAAATAAACTATGTTAGTGATAACTGTAAAAAATGCGTTAACGTTTTATTGTTAAGAATATCTGTACCACATCGCTCCACATTAGCCGTTGTATCGTATACCATACCATCGTATACTATATCTAATAATAAATGGGTTGAAAGCACCCGATAGACTTTTAGTCTGTTAGTTAGATAGTTTTTAGACGTTCTGAACACTAAACAAACATAATCAATAGATACGTTTGTCGTCTGCTGCGCGCCATAGAAAAGCACAAGAAAAACTTCTAGTACTGGTAACATTGATCAACACCACTTTAACGGACTATCTTGAAAAACGTTGTTATCTACTACAGTAATAAAACTACGCCGTAGAAGGAAGTAGATAGCGGCTGATTCTTTACTTTGTTACATATGGCTATTCTCTGTTCTGGCGGCGATCCACAAGTTAAATACAATTTTCGGTACAATGTCCGAACCTACGGAAATAGACTTACGTTCAATCAGCTTTGATAAAGACAGAGAACAAATGAGCCCGGGATACGGATAATCCCCTTGGACCGCGATAAGTCACAGAGATCTTTATTATGGTAACATTTGTACAGGCATTCGGGAGACTAATGGCGAGTAAATATAACATTGTCCGTTAATTACGTTACACATCATTATAACGTCGCTTACTGTTAACCATTAGCTATATGTAAACTAAAGGCTGATTTATATGTTAGTTGTCATAGTTTGGCAGTATTTTATCGAATTGGTCCTTAAGGAATAGTTACAAATAGTTGTGTAAAACGATAGCGTTTGTCGCCAACCATTGCTCTATCAATTATTCACAAATAGGGCCGCCGCTGTTCCCTGAACCATCGTCGTTTATATAGACATTCCGCGCAAGCTCCCTAGCGTTTTATTAAAGCGGGACCCATCCTTATCTACACTACGAATCTGCAGCCTCCTGACAGTAAACCGCCGACTCCCGCCCAAAGCGCACGCTCCCGAGGTACCTGGATATGGCGCGATTTTCCGAGTCTACTACAATGGTTATCAACGATGCTCCACGTAAGTACCGAATTATAAATTTAAATAACATATAAATTTATTATGTCATAATGTCGTACTAAACGTTTCGCTGTTTGGAATAAATTCCAACATTATCTACGATCGTTTTAGTTCGATTTGTCACGTTTCATATTTCTCATATAAATTTTAAATGACAACATACAGCGGGGCTTGCTGTACTCGCCAGCCGCCAGTAAATGACCAGCTTCTGACTGTTACGCATACCATAATTATTGAGTGCCCTATTTGTTAATAACTGTTCGAAGTTCGGTTTATATTTTTTAATTCATTTCAATCATGATGTTCGAAATGTCGAGCCGCCAACAGCTTTACCCTACAATCCAACAATGTTGGTACTTTTGATTTCGAAGTTTGAAAGTTTGTTACTGAAAAGTTTGTAAAATGAAACGCAATTATTTTTTTTAGCTGCCGAAGAACACAATGACTCCGAATCTAAGACTTGCGGGCAAATCCTCGTAGTACTGTCTTGGATTCTGGTCATCGTGACGATGCCTTTTTCGTTATTTGTCTGCTTCAAGGTAAGTATGTGTGTGGTAAGCAGAATGATTTAGACATAAAGCTTTTGAATGTACCGTGGGCCCGATACTAAAGAGAAGTGAAGGTCTATTATTAATATACATATATGTATACTTCATTAAGTTCACGGGCCTCAATATCCAGTTTCCATTAAGTTGCGTCAGTATCTCGTTCTATTAAACAAAAAGGAGAGTTGTATTCGTGCTCGCTTAAGGTATGTATCTGTTTGTGATAATTGATTTGATTTCTTAAGCGATTGTGGAAAATAAACAAAAAAATATACAGAAGTTCCATCGTCCCGCCGCAGGAGAAACGAAAAAATAATTAAGTCCTCAACTTGCTAATGCGATGTGAATGAAAAGAAAGCTTTGCCGAAAATTAATTTACTTTTGCGATGTTTTTATTAGAAACATTTACTTTAAGATTGTCTGTTATTATCATGTATTTTTAATGTACACCAATTGTTCTCAAGTTGTAAGAAATATTGGAATTCAAATGTTCTAATATTTTCGTATGTTATATTATGCTAATACTTGTTATGATACGAACTCCATTGTTTTTTTAATAGTAGCTACTGTATTTTCCAGTTGTCTATTCTAATGTCTCACTTTTTCCATACAATATTATTTTAAACTACCAAACCATTGTTATCTCATTCATAGAACAAACACAAATGTAGCTATATTTCAATCCAGTTATTCTGTTGAAGTTCTCATGAAATATCTATCCATTTTGTAACCGAATTGAAAACAGAACGAAGTTCTCTATTCGATTGGGTTTTTTTAGTTCTCTTCTACGTGATATATTGCCTATCGAGAACCGATTTTAATGAACATTTTTTTTAAAACGAGAATATCTGAAAAATAGTGATTTTATTGAACGTCAAGTAATAGAGCCTACATGCAGAACAAGCAGCTATTTAATTTTTTCAAATTAATTTCATTTTCATTTTTTCACTTCAAGATGCAAGGTGTTTATTAACGTATGTTTAATACAAACGCTTTCGCAATTTAAATTCGCTTTTCTATAGCCCAAACTTACAAATACATACATTTCTAACAAATTTGTATAAGAAAATTTAACACTTCGCATTTAACATTTCGCACACAAGCAATTAAACATCATTAATCAATTATGTAACATCGCGCCTGTAATCTCCGAAGGGGTAGGTAGAGGAGTGTAGTACACTTCCACGTTTCACCGGTTAGGTTTACGTCCCATGGAATAGGTGGTGAACCTATTGCCAATTGCTAATCAATTAAACATAAAATTCATGATAACCATTTCAGATAAGTTTGCTAATACGTTTTCTACTAAACGAATTATACAAACTTTTGGTTGTGAAATATTTAAGCGATGCCATTTTGAATCACTTTTCATTCGGTCGCGATGAACGAATGAAAACAGTTTAAAAGTTTTTAAAGCATTTCTTACAATTAATTATGCAAACTTAAGCCTGTGAAATATTTTAACGACGCTCTACATTAAAACTGTTAAACTCGTCACTAATTAATGTCCCATTAGGCGCTAAGCACGAATGAGCTTCTATCATTAAAACGTCAGGCGCACTAAGTTATTTCAAAGCCTATTAACTACAGACACATACATGCAAATTCAAATTCGTTTTCGTAGGCACTTACTGCTTTGGAACTTGTACGACCACAACGCAACCGAAATCTTTTTTTAAATCATTACTAAACTATTTTAATCTTGGACGAATAAACTTCATAAATACAATTCAATTCAAATTCAAATGTCATTTATTCAAAATTGGTTAATTAGAACACTGTTTGCACGTCAAAATGAAACTACCACCGCTCCGAAATAAACTCCATGACTTCATACGATTGTTTAAGATCGATTATTTGATGACTGCGGGAACGCTCAGCATTTAGTAACTTTATTCTTCACGACTATGATCTATACAACATATTGTAGATACACACTTGTATACATACTGGTAGTTGTAGTAATTAAGAATATGAGCTATTGTGTGGCACGTTGCACAGTATTATTCCAGCAGATAGCTTAACGAATAAATATTTACGATTAGGGCACTTATTTCTATAATAATAAAGCATATTTCATATTTATCGTTTTTGGGTCAGCGCGGCAATGTATCGCAGCAGGCGCAATGGAATTTATATCGCAAACGTGTGTTCTATATCAAATCTCTGCAACCCCTTTTCTAAGCTTCCACACTTCCCTAACGAAAACTTAGTACCCAGCAGTGGGCCAATTACATTATGGAACATTTATCATCATTAATAATAATATAATTTTTAATATTCCATACAAAATTACATTATAAGTATCGAATATTATATTAAAGTTATTTCCATAATATTAGCAATCGTAATTATAGACATGTTCAACAAGTAAAAATATAATTCCAACGAGTACACATCGAGTTTAGGTGATTTTTAAATACGAGTAGGTTAATGCCTACGAGTAGGTTAATGCCTACGAGTAGGTAAGTTAATGATGACTGCCTCGTTGGTCGAGCGGTTGCAGGAGCGACTGCCGATCGGGAGGTCTTGGGTTCAAATTCCGGGTCGGGTTCTATTGGATTATTTTAATTTAGATTTTCTAGTAGTGACTCAGAGTCTGGAATTGTACCCGGTGTATGGCAATAGGCTCACCACCTATTCCATGGGACTTAAACGTAACTGGTGAAACGTGGAAGTGTACTTCACTCCTCTGCCTACTCCTTCGGGGTGTAATCCTCGGGGTTAATCCTTCGTGATGTTACGAGTAAGTTAATAAAGAATTGACAACGTAACCGCAGTTACGACTGCAGGTTTATTAGAAGTCTAACAAATGTCATTTCAATGAGTACAATTATCGCATATGTTCGCGTGCTTTGTTGTTTTCAAGCAGCATAGAAGAGATGTGGATGCGAAACGTTTTGGGGTTTTTAGGTGCGAAATAATTAGAAGAAAGTGTAGACATCATTATAACCGTACGTCGACAAAGGAAAATTCGTCCTTGACCCGGCGTCGTGGACCCTCGGGACGAAGATATTTAAAAGATACGATGTGACTTGAGACAATTACAAAGACATATTCCGTTTTATGCACATACAAGTAGAATTTTATATCCTCAAGGGCTTACGAAATGGGTTTTTTTATATAACTTAATCCCTCGAAACACATTTTTTGAATAGGCCGGAGCAAAACTAATTACATATTGTAAATTAGATGCCATTTTGTTATAAATGAAAAACATTGGTTTATTTTTTTAATAGAATGTTTAGGTAAAGTTGTGCAGTGTATTACATTAAGTTAAAATAATTATAACAATTACATCACCACCATTTAAATTGGACGCTAATACACTTTTGTAGGCATTTTGAATTTTTTGCCAAACCGGTCCATGTCTGATCATGCCAGACCCAACCCTATCTTACCTACGTGTGATTTTTTGAGACTTCGCATTTACCAGAAAAAACAAAAACAGTCTCATACCTTCTAAAGGGTGATTGAATAGGCATCACCAATTTGAAGCACGATGTTATGCGAACTTTCTATGAAAACAGAAGCTATCTTTTCATTTATTTTTTTTCAATATTATATAAATAGTTCATATTAGGTCTTTATTTCTCTCCACCCTATACATCACCCTGCACACGTTTATTAAAACATGTAATATAAATTAATGTTTTTAAGTTAATGTAATATATTTTTCAGTTGTAATATTCTGATATATCTTTGTATAATAGTAAATACGAGAACATTAATCGTAGAGCATATTGCTACGGATGTGCTACGTTGTAAGATATTTATATCATAAAAATATTTATATCATGAGATATTAATGTTATAAATATCTTAAATGAGTCTGAGTATATATTCAGAGGACCCCAATTAAATGGCGAAATTGGTGAAAAAAGAATGTACTTAGGTGACCGACCGGTTCAATTAAGAACATATGTAGGTATAATTTTTCTACATCGACTTCCGTTCCGTGCTCCATCGACGTCCGTTAGTGTATTTAGTTATCAACTTGGTATGAAACTAAAATATAACATTATTTTTATTGCGACACCAAATTTAAATCATTACAAGACAAATTGTTACATGTAATGAAATCAAAACTTATAAAATTCAAAATTGACCCCAGTTTTATACATATTTATATATCCACCCCGATAAACTGTCTTAGCAAATAGAACTAAAAGAACTTTCAAAGTAAATCAATTTAAGAAAAAAGTCGAAGGAAAAACACCCTTGATGTTATTAATAGAATTTTATTAAAGTAACAAGAATAAGCGTAAGCTTCCCTACCTTGACATTATTGACTTAGATGGCTGATAACTTTTAAAAGTGATTTTTATAAAAACAATTTTCTTAAATGTAGCGAACAACTTAAATAAACGGATACCTACTTAGATTATTCTTATTAGTGACAATTGGATCTAAATAGTTGGAAAATAATGCTGATAAAATAGTGTCTTGTCTGTATCTATTTACACAAAGCAAACATATGAATGCCCCATTTACAACATGCGATAGGAGCTCGGAGCTTCTTATTCATACTGTTCACCATTACGACACTACTCTATTTATATATATTGACTTTATACAACAGAACAGTACGCAGGACAAATAATCAGATATCTCAGTCAACGTTTTCCATTATATTCAACAACTATCTCATTGAATATTTTTAACACGGGTCATTCTAAGGTCGGTGTGAACAGACGTGTAATCAAAATTTATAGTCTGAGTGGTCCTCCTTCCAATTAAAAGTTACTCTCACATTAGAAATTAAATGTACTCGTAGATAACTGAGTAATTCCGTAGCAAGTAACACGCAAACGCGTCGTTCGAAAAATAACAATCCAATTACTTATTACGGCTATGCTCGTTTAACATAAAGTACTACTGTAATTAAGCTAATGCTCCTGGCCAGTGAGTGCACAACGCTGCGCGAGTGTTCACAGGTATGGAAACAAAAATTATTAGAAAACCTGCCAAGTACTTATATACCTAGGTACGAGTATTTACGTGTTGAGAAATGTTTGTCAAGAAGCCCTGTTTTCAATATAATTGGTTTTATGAAGAACAGATATATCGAAGTATAGAACTAAGAGAAATGCGTTTTAGGAGCTTATCTTTAAACATATGATCTTGCAAATTACGAGTACATGATAAAAACTAGAGTTCCTGCTTCTTATAATTACTAATACATATTGCAGTGGTATTACGTCTAATTAAAACATTCTTTAATAAATATTATCCTGTCAGTATGTTGTTAAATTAAAATAAGTATCTACATATTACATGGTACAAGTGTGTTACACATATTTAATATATGTATGTACATATATGTAATTAATATATGTACATACATTGTTTATGCTTCCTATCTTTTTCTTCTTCGTCTTGCTACGCAAAAAATTCTCATATACCTATAGTGTGTTACATTGTGTACCCTCATTATTTATTGTGCAATGAAAAAATGTTATAGTGAAACAAAATAAGTGATGTTCTTATCGTAACTTTATAGAGATTCAGCACCGCGTGAAATTAAAAAGCTTCTGCTATAGAAATAGACAATAATAATTGGTAAGAAGGCTACTAAGAGGATTCAGCCTTTCAGCGTGAATCTTGCGGCGGACCTGACCGGAAGGTTCGATGGAAATGAGTCATTCGTTATATTACATCGTAGTCCACTTAATGGCGATTCCTTTTAGAGATAATATCTTTATCTATTCTATTTGCTCGGATACATATGTATATATTTATATTATTTGCTCCTGTTAACCGTATGAACTCGATTCAGTATATATAAAATTAATCTAGTACATAATTGGTACGCATGTTATAACAATCACTGTAATACGCGTTAAACCTTTAAAATTTCCACGTAAGCTTTCGTCCCTTAGTTCACACTTTCAGGAGTTAAATCAAAAGTTTCCTATTAACCTATGCACGGGCAATTGGTTAAGCTATCTTCTTGCAAAATTACATCATAATTAATTCAGCAATTTTTGACGTAATAAACGTTAAGTGAGTCGTTCATTTGAAGTCTTCTGCTCTATAATTTATTTACTTAACCGAAACCTGTGCTCAATGGAAGAAAAGAGAAATAATAAACGCTATTCATATATGTATACTTACTTATGTATATAATAACCATTGAAGCGTTCTTCCATTTTTTGCACATCTCTATATATTTTTTTTTACCTAACCCTTTTACGTTCTCTAGGTTGTTCAGGAGTACGAGAGAGCTGTAATTTTCCGCCTTGGACGCTTGTTATCCGGAGGAGCCAAAGGTCCAGGTATATAATTAATTACACATTTAAACATACAAACATTTATCCAGTATAATACCATTTTACATTTACCTAAGCGACATTTTAGTGTGCCAACAAACACCCAGTGTAACGTGTTACTTAAGTTGCTACGAAGTGTTGAAACTTAAGATACAAGATAAGTGCTCCCTAAGTGAGCCATGTCTACGTCATGAGCTACTTTTCAAACTTAACTATGTTAAACACAAATGGTTTGTTGGCCTCGGAAATAAAATTGTCCAGTGTCCAATGTCATAAAAATTTAATCTCTTGTGAAAGTAGCCGAAGTTTCTAAGGCTTTTTATGTATATTTATCATAAATATTTAACAAATATAATACATACTCAAAACATCATAAACAAAGCTTCATGTTTAAGTGCCAAAAGATAATTGTATGACACCAAGCAAATTAGATCATGCTAACATACAACCAGTTAAATATTTTCTCAGAAGCAACAAATCAAACAAAGCTCAAGTAATATTATTTTATTCAATCTATGCAATACTCGATCAATTCGTAAGAATTAAGTACTGATATGGACATAAAGGTGTAAGTATCTCGTTATTATGTGTAGTATTGTTTGATATTATTAATACTGTTGTTTTTACCAGGAATATTTTTCATCCTGCCATGCATCGATTCCTACGCCCGTGTTGACCTGCGCACGCGCACCTATGACGTGCCCCCACAAGAGGTAAATTAAATTACCGTTATAGCGAGAATACATGATTATTTTACAGATGCAAGGTTTCTAGTGTTGGCATTATTAAATTAATAATTGTTAACGTCCCCTCAAAGGGAATAATTGTAATGTAGTTACAATAACATTCGTATTCGAAAATCAATTAAAATCTCAGCCGTACCGCCATTACCGGTCGGGGCCTTTGATCCTTACTGATTCTACGTAATTAACATTTTCATAAATTGTTCGTGATTTTCTTATTTGTGGTAAGGAAAATATCGGTGAATTTTTTAAATAATAGAATTCATACAAAGCAATTAGATTTTGCTTTAAAAACGAGAACGATACTTTGAACTCAAAAGAACTGGGAAAAGCAAGAAAGGAAAACTTAGAAATAAAAACAAAGACAAAGGATGTTTTGTAAAAGATTGAATTTGTTTTGAACGCGAAAGGAGAAGAAAGTTTTCCTTATAAACAGTGTTATTCA
>DWME01008907.1:0-11324 GCA_018244795.1 Parelbella ahira ahira
AATCTAATAATCCACTTTCAGCTTTAGGAAAATTCAATCGATTTATTATATTATTCATTATTTTACTATTAAATGTTTCGTGAGATACACATGATTATATATGTACCGACTTAACTGCCCATGAGGCAGGATCTCGTACTTGTCCGAAACTAGTCGGGCCATCCTGTAAAACGTACGTAAGTTAAGCCGGTACATATGTATAAAATTATTATTCAATATGTTGTTCGATAGTTAATCGATATGCAATCGAGTGAAGAAGTTAATTATAAAAATAAAGATACATGCCACATTTTAATGCAGTGGTAGCCTAGTAGTTCGAAATTTAGCCTCTCACTCTAATTGTAAGGGTCTAGGTTGAAATCCATGGTGCACACCTGTTTACGAAATGTACTTTTTAAAATTAAATATGTGACACTTTTTGTAATGGTGAAGAAGACGTCGTCAGTGGGAAGAGCATTCTGAGAGGAGACCTGTATCGAACAGTGGAACGATAACAGTATCGGAAAAAAGCATATTTTCATTGATATTGCTCTAATATTTTTATTCAATTCTATATAATATTATAGACCCACTCGGAAATAAAAGTTCCAATGGTAGGTACAGTCAAAGCGAAAATAATAGTGCTGAAAGCGAAACCACTTTAAGGATAAGCGTCTAAGCGGCGAGTGCCATTCATTAAAACTTAGTACAATGGCGCGGATAAGCATATAATTCAATAAGCGCTTGCTCCGACAATATTTTACGTACTATGAATAGGGGGATGTGCAAATAAGCTTGTGTGTCCATGTGTGCGACTGTGTACATATTGATATAATATGTATATGTGTGATATATGCGAAGAAATGAAATGAAAAGATGAAACTCATTCATAATATTATATATGTACATATTTGTTTTTTATTTAGTTTTATTATTAACAATATTAAAGTGAAAGCGTCCTTTAATGAACTGAAATGCTTCTCCTATTATGACAGATATGCTTTCGTCTTCGTATACATTGATATTTAAGTATGTACATATGGATCCTCTTATTTCGTTAGAGGCTATGCTTTTAAATTCATAAAATCATCATACACGCTCGTTATTTAAATTATAAATAAAGATTAAAATACTGTACCAAAACCAAAACAAGTCACCTGCATAAAGGATTTAACCGATGTTTATATTTCGGAAACGATCTTGAGGTCAGATATATTATACATTACTAAATATAAACCAACAAAACACACTTAAAGGACCTCTTCCACTTAGCCACTAACATTCTCTCAAGACTCTCCCCTAACTTTTATAGCGTTAAACATACCCTAGTGTTATTTTAAAAGGTCGTATTCCAGCGTGTCCCGCGCCAAGTACACCCCTGCACACCATCTGTCTTCGTTAGGCCAAGGTTATATGTATTAAAAGTTAACGTCACTACGGGCCCGGGAAATGGCTATCCAATTTGTTCCCGTGCCAAGAGGAACCATTTACTCTGCCTTTACTATATTTAGGGGGCGACGGCAAGGTCAATGATATTTACGTGAACACATCATATGCAATGGTTCTATATGTCGTTTATTTGAAAAGTTTGATCTCAGTGGTTTTTATAGATAAGAATTTTTGCAGACCGATAGAGTCGGTGTTTTCCATGTTACTATTGCGAGTCATTTATCAAATCGAAAATATACGCCCGTAGTATGTATACATTATGATGTATTAAATTTACATAATTTGATAATTAAATTACCATACAGATAAAATAAATGTACAAACTTTGTGCATTACGTTGGTTCGATGTTTGTTCGTCAGTCACGCAAAAAATGTATTGTGGTATTGAATGAATTTTCCCATAATTCATACTTCGTGGTCCAAAGCATGACATAATCTTATATTGTTACCGAAAAGCTGATATATGTTTCATGGAATAATTTCTTTATAGGATTTCAAACGTATAAAATGCGTATATTCACAGTTCTCTTTAGAATAATAGATAGATTATGAGAAGCATATGCTCGCATTGAACTAAATCTACGACGGAGCGCGATGAGTCTCTGCTGCGACCACGTTGCAATCGGCGGGAACTCAAGAAGAAGGACCTTGCATAGGTCCGGATCTAGACGAGCCAACTTGAAATAACACGTAAGTTAAACCAGTGGATATACGAGTATTATCATGTATCAAAATACTTACAAAACAGTTAACGGTAATAAATACATACATATATATGCTGTATAGTGAGCACAAACATCCACAGATGTCTCTCTTTTTATTACAGCACAGACCGTGAACGAAATGCAAACAACGCATTGTTTGATTCAAACACTATACTCTATCTAATAGAATCAGAAATTCCACCACTCCGAGCCGAACTCTCCTCGAACAAAGACAAACAGAACTCTACGTAGCGCCGATCACCTGTACCAAGTTCGAGCGATGCACGCTAATACCGCCTCTTGTTACTGCCGCGTCTGCATCAGAACATCCTGTTTGAGCATCCGGAACTTGTGCGCTGAGAGTTATAATTGAACTAGACGTATGGGATGGGGAACTTTGTGAAGATTTATAGTGTTCTGAGGGCGCTATTTAATCAGTTTGCATACAGCGCAAAGCAAAGTTAACCGAACAATCAAAGTATCGGTATTTTATACGTTGAGGGTAACATTGCTTTATGTTTAAATAGGTACAGGAAAAGCTACACAAACATTATGAATGGAACAGTAAGGCTGTCTTTTCGTTTGTTACCCATATAGGACTGAATGAATAAATTGGTTTGGACGAAACGTAATGTGAAATCGGTTTAGTCTGAAGATCGATTTGGTAATTTTTCAGCCTATTTTACTTTACGAAGTACTAAGTTACCCAAGTTTTTTCAGTTAACTATATATGAATCATTACTACGACAACGTTTGACGTTTCTTAAACACATACTGATATATTTCGATCTTTATAAAAAGAACACCTCCTTAAGAGGTGTTGCTTTACAACACAAATGTTTATGTAATAATGTAGACGAAATACATTAATGCTTGTCTCAATTATATTTTTTCAATTTTTTTAGTAATAATATAACTACTGTAATTACACCAGATCCCTTACGGGGTAAACACAGGACATCAATGAAGTATTAAAATTATTTAGTTTTCTTACAAATATTCACACAACCCTACGGATACACACACGCCCACACTCACGCACCAACATATTCATATAACAATCGTTCATAACATAGCCAGGTGCGCATTATAGGACTAACACATAGCCACATAGCTTAACAGATAAATTATGAATACAATATTTTGTGTGCACTCACAGAAATTCTCAACATTCGCATCAAATACCATTCCATACCCCCGGGCAGACGGTGTTGGGGTTCTCCGTGCAACTCCCTCGTTCCCGAACTGTCCCGTGTTAATCCCGCCGAGGGGTAGGTGGATATTTTTATTATTCCCGGAAACAATTGGTATGAAACGGTGGGTCCGTTTAGGTGTGTTTGCTTCAGTTGGTGATAGTTTTAGGGTTCCGTTATACGAAATGAACCATTTGTATTCGCGGCATGTAGGAACGTTTATTGTGGTAATATTGCTTGAACAATGGAACTACCATATTGAAATTATTCAGGGTAATAGATTTTTTCAATAGTCCTAGGCATAGATTACATTGAAATCTCATCTGACGAAGTGATGAACTGAGATTCAGTTCAGCAGCCATGCTATTGACTAGAAACCGCTTAGTCTATCTAGTCTACTCTTGATACCGTTCTTTCGCAGTCTACGGCAGTAACGAGTTCGGGAAACCTATCGTTTGGCTAAGAAGTGTCTGGTATGTGGACAGCCGGCGGTACAGCTGGATGTCTGTTGGTAAAACGTAGGTGATGGAAGTAAGATTCCGATATTTGCATTATTATATAGGCTTTTATAACAATATCTCTGTGGTTACACGTGTCAGAGACCTGTGCTTTGATTTGAACCTTAGACCTCCAGAGTGTGAAGCAGAAGTTTAAGCCTATCACTGTTTACATATGAATATACAATATTTGTTCATAAAAATATGTATTACAGAATTCTATTACAGAAACATCAAAACTCAGCAACAACGAAAAATAATTGGAGAAAATAAAAATCAAAAAATCCATCAAAAATACGATCAATCATGTTCATGAAACTTTCATTCGACGCCAGGTGGCGTTTAAACACGGCAATATTTAGATCACGTCGTCATGACTTGGCCGTTTGTCTCCGTACCAGATATCAACTATCAAGCGATAATCTTATGCGCTATAGCGTTAATTTTCAACGAACATAACTTTAAAAGATTTATAAAGTTTGAGGTCCGCTGGACAATTCGCTTTAAATATCCATGCAAAATAAATAAATCTTTAGGACACCAGTTATTCCAATACATATTATATCCTTTATGGAGATTTTTTAAATATTACTTAAAATAAAGGCGCTATATTATTTTTGTTATGGTTTATCTAAGAGCATTAGAGAGTACAAAACGAAATCAACGTTCCGGGGTCAGTTGCCTCATAATATTCTGGGAACTGTTCAAACTTCTACGAAGGATATTTAAGGACTTAGTTTCGTATATTTGTAATTGTCGTACGACAAGAGCTTTACTGGGCGGAGGTGCCGCCGCCGCCATATTTTTGCGTCAACACCGCATTTATATGATAATGCAGGCGTCGGATGGCAGCATTCGAAACTGATCCGCACAAAACTTCCCCGGGATGAGTTCCGAAAAATTCCGAACTCGTAAATCTAATTTCGCCCACCTCCGGTCCAGGGCGATATTTGCTCGCAATTCCGTTTCCTCCCTTGTTTGAGAATCGCTGCCTCCGTGTCCCACCGACGACGAGTACGTTAGAGGAGAAAATAATGTGTTTTTTGTTCTCATATGGGTCAGGTAAGTCAGTTGTTTTGTCATTATCTCAAGTCAAATGAAAAGTTAATTTTTTTTCGCCTTACATTTTAGATAAAATTATTATATTTAATGAAGGTTTGTCCATATATTTCAAAACTACGTATTTATTGTTATATTAAATAAATATAATATTATTTGTAATATAATACTAATCATAATTATTATAATGATGCTAGATGTCGTATTTTTAGGTTACGTCATTTTTTTTAGTTACGTTTACCAGCGGGTACTTCGTTCTCTGTCCTCAATAATATCAATAACTTTCCTCAATTCGCTTAACAATGTAAGTTACTCAGTGGAGTTACTCTTTTATCGCTTTTCGTTCGCGATCAAACCGGTGCATACCCAAGATATGAACGAGAGTAAGAGAGGCGGTATTACTTACGTTTCATAACGCCGCCGACGCTGGGTCGCGGCGTTCGCGTTTCTATATGCGATAAGCGTTTTTGTACTTACCTGAAACAAGGCACATACATACATTTCAATGAGTGAAGTGTTTTTTATATACGTGTCAAATATGTATATAACTTAACAAAATAAATGTGTTTATAGACATACAGCTATAGTTTTGTAAGCTAAAATGTGATGACAATTTTAGAGTTCCTAGGTTCAAATTTCCGTGCGTACCTCCTAATTGAAAACATTATGCAAGTTTTTATCATTACGGTATCACTATATTAAAATTTATTATATTGAATGAAAACGTGCTATGATTAGAAGTTGCATAGTTTAAATTTTACTTATCAAGACATTCCGTTCCACTTGTACTTCTCCGGCCTTATGCAAATCCCTGGGGAAATATGGTTTCTGATATCATTACGATATTTGAATCCGGGAGACGCTTTAGAAGTGTTATTACGAGTACAATATGTTCTTTATTGTCCATAATACCGCGGGTACAATACTTCGAGAATTCTGATAAAAACGAAATGTATATATTTATTATATACTATATTTTCAAGATACGAGGAAGAGGAACTGTTTTGACAAAGTACAAGTAGGTCAAATACTGGCTGATGGGAGAGTCAAAACTGTTCGAAACTGCTGAGTGTTTATGGCGATTGTAGTAGTAGAGACTTGTGATATTTGCCACTCGGTGCTCACTGCCCACTCTAGCCAAACCTAGCATGATAATATTACAACTATAACAGACTTTTCAAGCTACCTTTGATACAAAAAAAACGTCTAAAATTAATAAATAATGTTGAGAACAGTACACTAGCATGTGACGAAGGTACAGACAGACACGCAGACAGCCGACATCCTCCTACATCTCACTTATTCGTGAAAGGGTTGGTGAATTTAACAAAAAAAAAAGGAAAAATAACCGCCCGAACAAAAACAGCGACGTCTATGGAGGAGAAGAGGCACGATAAATTACATTAAAAGCTAAATTAATTAAATCAGAAAGCGAACGCGCCAGCGAAACCTTTCGGAGAGATTTAATAAAAAAATCATAAATTACGACCGCAACCTCGTAAAAGTCTTTTTGTGTTAATTAACGAATGATTTAATGACTCATCTCTGTATGATTAGTATTTGATATTTGTAAGTATGTAATGTAACATCATAACTCGCAACAGCTCTCGAGCACTATCAAGACCCAATCTTACTATTATTTAATCAACTAGCATTCTGGTAATGATGCTCGATACAAAATGAAGATGCGTCTCGATGTAACATGAAAGGCTAAAAAATGACTATTAACTATTATCCTTGAAAAGTTCTACATTATATTTACATGTAAGAATAAAAGCCGTTATTAGGAAGGTCACGTTCTTAACTTACCTAATATGGTTCTGTAAAATGAATATTTTCATCCTAACGACATTCTTACAATAAAGGCATACTTTTGAAATATCAATTTACCAGAAACCCGTGATAAATTCCAGAAAAAATATTCAAGCATGCCACTGAATGTTATGGAGGCCAATAATTTGGCGATATTCGGCTTAGCAATACTTATTAATATAAAACTAACAAGGAGTGTGATTCTCTGGACGCGTTTATTTTTCCCGATTCTTACACAATGTAATTTTTGAAAACAAGAGTAAATGGTCTCGTTTACGATCAGACTATATCGTAATTAAAGGTGAAGTGACTATTAGAAAAAAATTTCATATCTTTTTCTCTCATTCTCTTGTCATCCATCAGTTTGATTTACTTATATTCTCGAAGCTGTTCTATTATCGGTTACTCGTTGTCGTTATTCTATATCATCATCATCATCATAATCGGCCTATAACTGTCCACTGCTGAACATATTCTATATGTATAATAGTAATTCGTATCGAACTCTACAAAATATTTCAGGGCCTGAATAATGGAGCTTCAGAAACTTTTGAACCTTGTGCTATCAATAACATTAAACCAGTGCTCAGTATGAGGGTGAACCTTCAATTAACGACATAAAACCGGTCTACAATGTTGTACTGATGTGTAATAAAAATAAAGATAAGCGCACACTAGATGTTTATTTCATATAATTTTTTTAATATAAAGGGTACAGGTTTTTTTCAAGCATCGAGGTGCATTAAATTAAATTCTGGTGACCAAACTATAATTGGAAATAAGAAAATACGCTTGTCCTAAATGTACAGTTCCTAGCTATAAACTTACCACGACTGTGATGGCAATATGAGCCATCTTACGCACTTATTGCAAGCGTCCGTTATATAAAAAATAGGAAAATTTAATATATATTATCCAGTAACAAAAAAAATTCGAACTAAAATACTGGAGATTCCTTTACAGTATTAACATTAAAATGACACAAACTTGATTGAATTACAGGGAACATCACTTTACGAATGACACATAACAAATATAACGAATAAATGGAGATAGAACAGAGACTTACCGACTTACACCCAAATGCTTTAATAAATGGATGTACTTCCGTTAAGATCAATGGATTGGACCCACCATAAAACTTGACAAACGAGACGGTTATTGAGGACGACGAGTTGACTACTAATCGATCTTTTATTACTGCTTTGTTCCAATGTAACACCCATATAATCCGTTCGGATGAGGCGTAATCCAAATAATATACTGAACGAAATATTTCTTGTCACCAAATGTAATTATCTAGACACGAATTATATATATTCTTGTATACTTAGAATAGAATCAGAAATTAATTGTAAAGTTTTGGGAAACATATGGTTGTTACTTTTATTGTATTTCGTTATTTTCACTTATGTATTCTTTGAATGGGTAGGCAGAGGAGTGCAGTACATTCCCATGATTCACCTATTGAATTTGACGACACATCATGAAATGAGCCTATTATCATATACAAAGAATAAACAAAACGATCAATACTAAAAAATTATATATATGTGTGAGTGTGTGTTTGTTATAAAATACGAGTACAGTTCCATTAAGAATTATGAAACCTAAAAGTTAATAACTATCTTGAAAAAAAACATTGAAGATTTATATTGAAAGCGAGCCATACAAATGCAATTGTTTTTAGCGTAAACGAGATTCAGTACATTCATGTAAACATCTACGATGCATCGCTACGCCGTAGAGCACCTACGCTTTGCGTAGCATTACTAACGTGATTGAAATTTTCCTATCCGTAGAGCTCATGAATCATTGATACTGGCTTCGAATACACCCACCAGTTGAATACGCTTGTAAGCGCTACCTTTTGTGCCTTTTATGCAATAAAAGTACTAAAGCGATGAACGGAATAATATTCTCTGTAGATATTATGTTTAAGTAGTAAACTCTACCTTATAAAAACTTTTTTATTATAGAATATCGCGGGCACGAAAGGCTTCTGATACACCTAAAAACGACTTAAGTTCAAACAGGAGTGTTTCACTATTTCAAACGATAATACTGGAGCATTTCGGTTAACAATCCTGTAATTACCAGCTACAAAAAACCTCGTAGAATCGTTCGTTAAAGTTCTACCAATACTTGTCAAATTAATTTGGTGTATTATTTAATAGCAAAATATATATTTGCCTCGAGGTTATTGTAGTTGAAGAACGACATATAATCCTAAAAACAATGAATACAATTGACCTTTGCAGGTGAGTATTAAATTTATTTAAACTTCCCGTCCTTTTAATGGTACATTACTTGACAGAAATTATTAAACGCCTTGTCGGGAACAATATAGAACTTTCGATATATATTTAGGAATGTAGACGACTAACTACTACAACCTAAAGAGACAAGAACTGTTAGGACAAGGGTTAGAAGTAAATCCTGAATGAGATATATTAAAAAATAAGTATGGAAAAAAAAACAATACGTGAAGTCGTATGCGTGTGTGTATGTGTATGAATAATTAATCACACATAACGCATATCCTAAAATTCTCTTACACTATTCGCGAATATGGACGTGAAATACTGACACCAGTTGATTCGACTTACGGGCATTACCTTTGCTTTACATGAGCCTGTGCCTTTGAATCCAACCGCCGTAAGTCGTATTCCGGTTCTTATTTCAAATGACATATGAGAATTGCATTTGAATTTGGAATACATTTTTTCATATTCCAAATAGGAATGTGTAATAAAATTGGAATACAAATAATTGTGCATGAATTTAGAATATTAATTTTGAATCAACACCTTTATAAATGTAACACACCTTTAGTAATGTTTGTAGCGAATGAGTAGACTGCAGTGACGATGGTCGTAGTGCCCCATGGATATTTGCAAATGATCAGGATTTGCTAATACTTTAATCAGTTGTTGATAAATTATATTCTTACGCTTTGTTCTTTAGGCGTACAATTGACAAGTAAAATAGTAAAAGATAACATTAATTGCCTTAAATAAAGCCATTTCTTCGCATATCTAAAGATTTTATATAATATATATATTTATTTATTTATTCTTTTTGTAACACCTTATGCTAAGGGATACAAGGGTTTTAATGTAATTTTTTAAATATAAATTAAAACCCGAGGTTAAGCGGCGTCGAGCTGATTAGAGCGGCGGTGAATTAAATAATCCATGTGACATAATTTTCAAAATATTTCATACGTAGAGTCATGCGAAGTTTGCCAACGGTCGGCGACGTGTGATAAGGGGAGAGAGGCCCGCAGGTGAGAAAAATGGGGGTTGTGGCTTGCGTCGGATCGCGCGAAGACTGACGTGTTTTAAAAAAAACATATAATATATTGTATACCTCATATGTCGTCAATAATCAAGAATATGTATAATATGTACTCAAGAATGTTAAATGAAAGGTGTAATCATTTAAAGTCTATATTTATACTAATAAAGTTGCAATTAGCGTATGTAACGAACTATTTACAGTATTTTATCAAACTTTGTATTCCTATTTGAACCGAAAATTCCTACTCGTAATATATGGTGGCACTGTTTACCTAAAAGTTTCAAATGTTTTAAGAATAGCAAAGCATGAGCAACATGCTTAATTCAGTCCAACTAATTATTTCATATTGTTCTGTACATTTTTTTGAACAATATTTTCACTCGCAGAACATACTGCGATTTTAAGCAATAGAAATATATACCTACAAGTTCATAAACGGTCCTCTACTTTTAGAATTATTGATCATTGGCATCTTAAAACCACATTACCGGTTTATACAAATATGACCTTTGATTGACATTATTATTGTTAGTCTCTTTCCTATTGTTAGAGTTTTACAGTACTCAAATAATCTTCCTTTTTCCCTCCCACTAAGATATTTAAACTGTAACGAAGAACTCTATACGACTCTTTTTCTTCTAAAATTTTTTAAACGATTACAAGTAACGACTTAAGCATAAACATATGTATATTTCTCGTTTACCGTATCCTGACACCTCTTTACGGGCTCTCGTGTGAAATTTATTTACGCTCGCAGCTGACAAAATTGAGGTTTGTTAACGCTGACGGGGCGAGATTACGGGAATTTTTGACAAATAATTTCATGTCTCGTAATAAATTCGGGCGCTTTTGAAGTATGCCGGTGCGTGTCGCGTGAAATTCTCGTTATGGACAAATGTTTTGTAACAAAAAACACTCAGAAGACGGCAAGAGCACGAATTTGTATCGAGTATGACATTGTTATTATTATTCTTGAATTGTGTCATTATATTTTAAAATATAAACATGAATTTGATCAATGACGTGTGTGTGTTTTTTCATCAAAAACTGTTTTACTCTTTCTGTTTGTAAAATTACGTACATAGAAACCTACCTACCTATATATTGAAACATATATACTTAGTCTATCTCTGGTCTAGCTCCCATATCACAAGATCTTTCTCTGCCAGACTTATTCCATTAGCCAGTATTCCCTCCCACTAAGATATTTAAACTGTAACGAAGAACTCTATACGACTCTTTTTCTTCTATAATTTTTTAAACGATTACAAGTAACGACTTAAGCATAAACATATGTATATTTCTCGTTTACCGTATCCTGACACCTC